>JAQIWR010001120.1:0-15078 GCA_034695945.1 Glomeris hexasticha
GGACGGGTTGAAGTGTGCCAAGGGTGTGTTGGATGAGTGCATGTTACGCGAAAGGTGGTCGGTTATCATCCAACACCCCTTGGCACACTTCAACCCGTCCAGGAAAACGTCATCATACCACCTCCCTCCTCCACCAACAGGGGGCGCTGACATCAGTTGTCAAATCGGCACCGCCGCGAATGCGACTACTGTTTTGCCCACGACTGTACATCTCCATTTAAAACCGGGCCTCTAATAACAACCAAAGGCAGCAGTGTACTTTGCAATTAAGAACCGGTTTCCTTTTGTAACCAGGGAACATAAATAGAGGCGACGTTTATATAAAAAATTCCTGTAATGGTCAAAAGCGAAAGTGAGATTTTGACATCGAGTTTAAGCTGAAAGTAATTCAAGTGGCAATGGAATTTTGCATATAATCAATGTACAGTGTCATTCGTTTGTTAAATTTTGTAATTAAGAACCGGTCTCTAATTGTGACCCTGTCTCTATTATTAACCGGGTACGTTGGCCTCGTTTTTCAATAAGAACCCCGTATCTTATGGGGAGTTTTACGGTATTTCAACGTGTCGATTATTAGCTGATTTAACTATAAATGTTTCTGTTCGTAACAATTTTCTACAAATTATAGTATGCGGCCATTTTGATTTCTTTCCGCACTCAAAATCCATTCTTTCGTACGGAAAATAATCTGGAAATCAACGGCAACTCCTGAATATGATTTGTACCGAAAGAATAGCAACTTTTTCAATGACTCGCCTTAATATTTCGAATGTTGAAAAAAGTGAAATTCATCGAAAAATGTGATAAAGGTAGAAGATTTAGTAGATGATGATTTTTACGAGACAAGTTTGTGGCTGGATGGGGCCGTTTTGGTCACGACACTTTCCCTATAGTAATGTGGGTGTGGGTCTGGGTCAAGCTGACTCACGATGCCAATCTGAATGCAGATGCAGCCTGCCAGATATCATCGAAATACTACTCCCCCCCCCCCATTCTTCCACCGTGAACTTGCGCAAAATAAATTCTCATCTACTGTTACACTCCGCATCAAAACCTACTTGACTTTGCAAACCGTGATGGAGCATGTTTCCACCACTTCAAATTTTAACTCATCAACTTGTGTCTTAAAAGGTCACCTGACTTTTCGCCTAATAACATGCGCACTTTCCCGCAGCATTTTTCCGCATTCTATAACAGGTTTCCACTGTAACTATGAAAATTGGTTATGGAAATTCGTAATTACAAGTTAAGGGCCAACACTATAAACGAACCGTAAAATTAAGGTATAATGAGTTTCGAAATTGTTAGGGAAATTCAGGAAACTTTTTCTTTTGCAGGGTGTCTACTGTCATGAAATTCCTGAAAATCCTGAAAGTCATGAATTTTTGTTAATTTCATGTTTAAGGATGGTGAAAATGTATATTTTGTGTTACATAGGCTGTTGATGACAGGATTAAAGTTTTAGGCAGTTATGTAAAATTTAGAAATTAATTTTGACAGAATAGCAAAAACAGATTTCATTACTAATCTGGCGTGAAATCATTGAAATGCATAATGTTTTTAAATAATAATAAATATAAATCTAAGTTTTTAAAATTGTACCTTGCAAATACTAATCAAAGTCGATTTTAAGGTCATGAATTTTTTGCATAAATGGTCATAAAAATCCTGAAAAGGTCATGAAAATTTGTCGGAGGTTTTCAGTAGACACCCTGTTCATTCCCCATGGCATGCACTGTCTATAAATTGCAATTGTTTTTTTGCAATGGTTCTGACACCTGACGGTGGCTCGGTTACGGCCGAAACACGTTGTCGTGTCTTTACGGAACCGATTTGCGCGGTTCCGTAATCACGGTAACCGTAAACGTTTAATATATTATTAAAAATGTATGCTTGTATAAATACTAGTCACCGTTAAAAAATTATAAAATATATTTCTGATCGGTGTGTTTTTTGTTTCCTTCGCAGACGATGCGGCGATGGGTGATATTGGCCATTGCATTTTGCTTATTATCAGGTAAATATTGCTTATATGGATACTATTTTATATGGACTCTGTAACTGTGCATAAGATAAAAACATGTTAGAACTGGAAATTTTATTACTTACTATCTTTTCCGCTATTAATGAGAAACTTTCCACAATGTATTGTCAAATTTTCCACCATGGACAGGTTTCACTGTACAGTAAACCCCGGTTATAATGAACCGCAAGGGACCGCAAAAATGTTTGTTCGTTATAGCCGAATATCGCGCAATTTTGTGGACTAATTTTAGACAAACTTTTGTAATTATTCATTGTCCAAGGCGTTTTTTCCCCCGCCATTTTCGTAATGTAGGTATGTTGAAACAAACAAGTCTTAAAGGTGAACTGACATGGTTTTGTAAGGTACCCTGAAACTTTAACTACCTGAAGAAAAGTCACGAAGACAGCAAGTGGTGCAACAAAAATCTGTGAAAATTAGTAAAAAAATTTATTAGATATCAAAGTTTGACCGTATTCTTATCAAGACCCTTATAATTGATGATCCCCTATCCAGAAAGCCAGGGGAGCATCAATTATAATGAGTCTCGACAAACCTACGGTCAAACTTTGATGTCTAAAAATACATTTTGTTACACCACTTGCTTTCTTCATGACTTTTCTGCAAGTAGTTTAAGTTTCAGGGTACCTTACAAAATCGTGTCAGTTCACCTTTAAGTCAGTTGATGCAAAAACCAAAATTTGTCATTACGTTGTTTCTTGCACGCGCAGAAGTTGCTCCACGGGTTGAGGTGTCCTGCAGGAGAAAGGACAACATTTTAGCCTTGAACGAGATCTGCGAAGCCCCTCCGGCGGCACGTGGGTGATGTGCACAACGACAGGGCATCAACAGCGAGACCATCTCGGGTCGCGTTGCCCGTCTCCAACATGAAGCCCATCCAACCGAAACAGCCGCAGCAGATCCTTCCCAAACCTGCCGGAGGCCCCACGCAGTCCAAGCCCGTCACGCTAACCCAGAGGACTGTCGGGCAGCCCGGCGGGTTGGTGATCGGCCAGAACCAGGCCATGCTGCCCAACGGCAACGTGGCCACCGTAAGCGGCCACCAACTGCTGCTCAACCACATCAGCCTGGCCAACATGGGCCACAACCAACCTTTCCTGATCTCGTCGGGCGGCGCGGGCCTGCCGTCCAACCTGCAGTTACTCGTCAGGCCCCAGACGCCGGGCACGACCGGACACCACCACCACCACCATCACGCGCAGCACCAGCAGCAACCTCAACAGCAGCAGCAGCACCACCATCACCACCATCAGCAGATGACCGCCGGGTTGGGGACGCAGGCGACGAACATGAGCGTGAACAACGCGGCCCTTCTGGCCGCGTTCCAGGTTCAGAATCAGGCGGCGCAGCAGGCGTTGATAGGGCCGGCTTCCAAGAACCTTGCCGGACAAGGGCACGCCGTGATGAACCTGATGGGAGGTTCCCAGAACCAAACGATGTCCGCCGCGCAGGCCAACGCCAACCTTCAGCAGAACATGATCGTGAACGCGCGAGTCGTGAGCCCCAACCAACACCAGCAGTTGCAGCTGCAGCAGATACAGATGCCCCAAGGGCCCATCACGTTAGCTTTCGGACCAGGAGGGCAGTTGAGGGCTCTTCCGGGGCAGTTCAGCAACGTCCTTCAAGGCGTGGCCATCTCGACGGCGGCCGTGGCTTCGTCGACGCAGACCTTGGCGACGACGTCTTCGGGTGTCTGTGTCCATCAGCAGCAGCATCATCATCAGCAGCAGCAGCAACAACAACAACAGCAGCAGCAGGTGATGGAGGTGGCAGTGCAGAACAAAGGGGTGAATCTGCTGGGAGATCTTCTGAAACAGACCGGTATCGTGCCCGAAGACTCGCCGACGTCGCCGAATCAGGGGCAGGAGGTGCAGACGCAAGCGCAGTCCATCACGCCGCCGCAGGTTCACGCTCCTCAGGCCGCCGTCATAACAGTCAACGCGCTGGGTTCGACGCCGATAATGACGGTTAACTCGGTGGACGCCACGGGTGCGCCGACGCAGTGTCTCGCCCAGTCCGGCGCGCTGGGTAACGGCACGCAGACAATTGTGGTCAATCAGGGCAACATTCCAGTGGCCAAGTTGCAGGGGCAACAGGTGAATTGCGGTTCTCGGTTTTCGCGGTTGTCGTACGCGATAAGTTAAAAAATTGTCGGTGTTTGTGGAAGTTACCGTAAAAGCCTATTTATTACAGGGTGTCTACAGATACTGGAATTTTTTGTTCTTGAAATCTTGGAAATTTATAGTTTTCAACGAAGTAAACGGCGAAATTGTACTGGGATTGACTTTTACGCTGAAATCTGAACGCGTAAACAATAGGCTTTTACGGTACCGTTACAGAAGTAGTATATGGTATGGTTGCAAATGATGATTTTACTTTCGTAGTATCTAGCATCAGTCTATAAGTCTTATTCACTAAAGCAATTGACGAATTTCAGTAGGCGTGTCCTGTTGCCAATATGGAGGCCGTAATGTGGATATTCGTGCAACCCTATTGGCTGTTGCCTAGATATCCACAAGGACGCCATTTTTCAGCCAATAGCAATACACATGAAATCGGTCAATTCATGCAGCCAATTGCAAACGCAAAACAAATTATACTTAAGACTATTATTGGAAATACTGAGAACAATGTACACCAGTAATATGATCAGATCCAAATAATTATAATTAACAAATTGTTTTTTTATAAACTGACATATGAATACAAACGACAGTTGTGTTTTTATAAAATGGTGTCATTGAATACTTGGTCACCATGTGTAACACCCACTCTGAGTGAATCTATATTGATCAAATAAAAAAATACAATAATCAGAATTATAATAAATATCGACCCCAACCATAAGCATTAATTCAGTTTTACCTGAAGGCCATTTATGTAAAGCAAATTCCCAACAGAGTTCGCAGTTTTTTTTGGAAACAGCCATCAATACTTATAAAAAAAACAACTTTCATTTCTGCCAGGTTATACTGCATTATTTATTATTTAAAACGGGGTTTCCAAGTTTAGACCACATGGGACCTAATACAGACTGGAAAATACAAGCCTTTTTTGAAGATGTTCTGATAATCCGTTTAATAATTTCAAAAAATAATTTAAACACCACTTTCCTCTGCACATAAAATGCTTTGAAAGCCTAAATTAGATTCCGACCAAAAGAGGATCTGGAAACCCACCAATAACCAATCAACGCATCACGTGTAATAGTTTATACGAAGAACGGTTTATTGTTACCTACTTGCCTACATTACATGTACAAAGTGCAGTCTTTCACCACAAGGTATTTAAAAAGGCATGCTTCTCAGAGAGAAATACAATTCCCAAAGCCATCATTTCAGAAAATTTGAATCCCAAAAAATAACACCTAAAAAAGGCGACAAATCGAAGGGAATGGTCAACTACGTTCGACAAAGAAAATCATGGAAGTATGAGCGTCTCTAATAAACCAATAGCCAGTAATAATGTCAAACATACGATTGTATCAGATTTTTCCTAAATATTAATCCAAAAAATTATAAGTTTATTGTAAGAATTGTTGCACAACAGAAAACACCAATCCCACAAATGAAGGTGTCGTTCAATATATGACACTTCAACTTGCCAGTTTCACACGTAACAACTTGCCTAAATACCGTGGCTGCAGATTTTTAAAATTCACAAACCTAAATCGCACACTCAAAAGGAAATTTATATACGCAAATAAACAAATAAAAAGATTAATTTCAATTCTGCCAAATTACCGCACAATTAAACCAACTTCTTAAATATGGTGCAGTCTTGGCGGTCGAAAACAAAATCGGCTTTCTGCAACAGAGCTACAAGGAATTTGGGCACCTCGCATAGCCTTAGAACAGTTTATTTTCCGATTGCCTGTTAGTTCCAAGATAAAGAGGGTGAGGGTTCTTTCCATACACACAAGATGAACAGTCTCACGATACAAGTAAGCTGATGGCCTTACGGCAAGCATGCCGCAAGGTGTTTAAGAGGGTGAAAAAATTTCCTCTTGGGTTTGGGGGGGTTGTATAGACAAATTTTCATTTTTTAGATTAGATCGGCAACGTTCATCGGCATTTCCTCAATGTGTGTGTTGTAGAACTGCTCAATGTCTCGCAGAGTGCGCTTATCCTCTTCTGTAACAAAATTAATAGCCACACCTTTGCGACCGAATCGCCCACCACGACCAATCCTAGATGCAAAAGACAAGTCATCATCCATTCAATCGTACAGCACAAGCTACAAGTTGTACCGCACCTGTGTATGTAATTCTCACGGTTATTGGGAAGGTCGTAGTTGATGACGAGCGACACTTGCTGCACATCAATACCACGAGCCAGCAAGTCAGTGGTGATCAGAACACGACTGGAGCCGGTTCTGAACTCCCTCATGATCATATCACGCTGGCCCTGGTCCATGTCTCCGTGCTAACCAAAGAAACAAATCCACCATCAATAATCTTCTTCCTCCTCCTCCTGTAAATAACCACAGTAACCTACCATTGCAGACACTGTGAAGTCTTTCTTGCCCATGTGCTCAGTCAACCAATCTACTTTCCGCCTGGTATTGCAGAAAATAACGGCTTGTGTGATCGTCAACGTTTCGTACAAATCACACAGAGTATCCAACTTCCACTCCTGCGTTAGCAACAAAACACCAACCCTGTAACTACCAACGTTCCCCGCAAATACACTACAATTCCAACCAAAGTACCTCTTTTTCAACCGAAATGTAAAACTGCTTAATGCCCTCCAGCGTCAGCTCTTCCTTCTTAACGAGGATTCTAATCGGCTCTCTCATGAAACTCTTGGTAACCTGCAGGACATCTTCAGGCATCGTTGCGGACAACAAAATGACCTGAATATCTCCGGGCAGATGCCTGAATACATCATAAATCTGGTCTTTGAAACCTCTCGACAACATCTCATCTGCTTCATCCAAAACGAATATCCTGATGTTGCTAGTTCCTTTAAAAAACACACACACAAATTATTAAAATAACTGGATAAGTTAATCAGCTGTATTCCTGAAACAAAATTGAGCATTACAAACATTTGTAGCACCTTGGATTGAGTAGATAGGTCATCGAGCTTTGCTCTACCCTCACCCACCCGTGTAAAAAGGTGCCTTTTTAATAATATTCCTTCGTTCGACAACAGCAACAGCCATATTTGCTAGCCAATATTAATTTGTCTCGCAGCTGCACTGCGCTTTTTTAGAAGGGCACCACTACATCAATTAGTCCAAACCAACACTTCGACACTTACTCAATGCTTTTCGGTTGATCATGTCGAAGACACGTCCGGGGGTTCCCACGACAACGTGGGCACCGGTTTCCAGTTTGCGGGCATCTTCACGGACGTTGGTACCTCCAATGCATGCATGGCATTGGGCACTCATGTAGTCACCAAGGGCAATCACTACCTTTTGAATCTGAAGGTAAACGGTAAAGAAATATATTAAAACTCTTTAATGTAAAATCACTGGTTGTAGTTGGCAATGAATATAAAGCCACAATTTGACGGGCAACTTCTAATTTATGCTGATTACATGTTAAAACACCAGCGAGTTACTTCACGCACCAAGTTGCTAATTCCACACATTAGCAATGCGGATCATCTTTATCCAATCATGGAATTCCAACGCGTAATAAGTATACTACGTGCAATATCTACAAATGCGACATTCGGTTCCTCAAATTTGCAAGCACTTTCACCATGAGCAGCAATTCAGTACTTCCAATATTATATAGAGGAACAGGTAATGTAATCCATCAATAATGCACGTCATGAGAGTAAGGTGAAAATGTAATTAGCATCGGCATGGTAGCCAATTAACAGCCATCTTCGCTGGTTTAATGTTCCGAAAATCTTAGTACACATCAAGATAACCATGTTGTATAGAATGCAACAGCTCCAGCTATATATAACCTAACCTTGCATCAATCCATCACCAACAACACACAGAAGACAACAAGTTGTTGCACCTTAGTATAGTAACCCAGTGTTGTATGACGTGAAATTCCCATAAAAACAGCTTTGCAAAAATTGTCCAGTCAAATCAATAGCAACTTCAACAACCGAAATAGTTGAAATCTTAAATGACCCAACCCTCATTATGTAGCATCTCTCTGCTGGCAAGTGAATACTGTTGGGTACTCCCTTGCGGATGAACTTAGATGCACACGTACACCACCTTCAAAAAACCCAACCACTTGTATTTCGTTACCTGCTGGGCCAGCTCACGTGTTGGGGCCAAAATGAGTGCCTGACATTGTCTCTCTACGGGGTCAATCTGCTGAAGGATGGAGATGGCAAAGGTGGCCGTTTTCCCCGTTCCCGATTGGGCCTGGGCAATCACATCGTGACCTGCACACCAACATTATCATGCTATATAATAATGAATAAACCAGCATCACTTTAATGATTTTAATTCGGGCCATTGTCATCACACCTTTGATGCATGGTATTATGGCTCGTTGCTGGATGGCGGATGGCTTTTCAAAACCGTATGAATAGATGCCTCGAAGAAGAGGTTCCTTGAGGTCCATGTCGTCAAAATTGTCCACCACGGTGTCCCAGTTGCTCTCGATGATACCATCGGGATCCATTCCAGAGGGTCCATCGTGGTTGTGCTCGGGTCCATTTCTGTCAGGACCCCTCTCTTCACGTCTGCAATGTTTTGGATAAGTAAATGGCGGATCAGAAATAGCACGGTTATTGAAGTGGGCCAAGGTTGGGCCTTATGGTAGCGCTGCGAACTCGTATTTATATCAAAATATACCAAGAAAATTTATTGTTTCATATTCATTTTATTACACAGTTTCACAGATAATATTTTGCTTCTTTCAATTTCGTTTTCAGCTTCTGATATACATATTTTTTATTATTCATTTTATCACTTTCAAGAATGAATCGGAACTTCCGGTCAGATCAATATTTGCGTTTTTTTTTCAGCACTGCGTTTCCCGGGTTTATAAAATCACATCCCTAATATTTCAATTTAGTTAGTACAAGTTTGTAAAAAATAATAATTTTAAATCACAATTAACGCATAATTTTTCCAAGCATATACGAAAATGAAACTATAGGTTATTTCCCCTCAGATTTTGCAAGATCCAATCTGAAACAGATAAATTTAATTCAAAGGTGCCATCTGTGACGCATCCAAGGAAATAACCATGTTTTTAAGTATCTACTATCACCGATTCCTAGAATATTAATATCTATATCTCGTGGTAATAACTGCAACGTGTTCTTCTTGGTATTATAAACGAAAGAAAGTCTTGTTGCGATGCTAAATGATTTACCACTGAATCTAAGCCAAAGTCCATTTATGAAAACCTTGGCCCATATTGTGCCCATCAATGACGTGGCAAAACGTTATTATCGTTTTACATTGGTAAATTACTATTATATAATTTAAAATATACCGGTGAATTAAGTCTTTAAAAACTTGAAACGTCACATATTCAACTTACTTCACTTGCATTCGCATTTTTTGTGTGCGAAATAACGGAATTTTGCACAAAAATGAAACAATGGGTCTCAAACAGAAGTGGACCAAACAATTGCAAGTTTATTGCACGCAACATATTCCCCACGCAACACTCACCATTCACTTTACAATAAAAACTTGCGCGCAACCATCAACTCCTGCAATATTATTGCGCAAGTGCTAAACACGCACATGTTTCAAGAAAATCTGTAGGACATCCCGAAACGGATACAATGTTTGCAGACAGCCGGGTTCTGTGTATTTAACCATTCAATTCGCTTATTTCAACCGTTTTAACGAATATTATCGGGACTACGTCACGATTTGAAGGTCGCAGAATCGGACATCTGGCCGAAAGATTTACGTAAATCTCGTTTACAAACCAACAAACAATCGTTCGATCCGATTCCCCGCTACAGTTTTAACGTGTTTTAAGCGGATTTTAGCACGCATATGGCCATGCACGTGTTCCGTCACAAAGGGCATTGGCCAAGCGCCATGTTGGCAACGCCGGCCGTTAGGCCTAACGCCTTGCGGCACACGTTTCCCACCAAAAACCCGTTTAAAAACTCCATCCAAAACATCAATCGTTACCTTGAAGTGTAATACAAACTATTTATAGCTATTTCGAACCAAATTTGAGAGCGAAACCAACAATAGACAACACGTACCTTGCATCGTCAGAAGTATAGGACATGTTCGTACTCAATGAGAGCGAATGAAAGGAACGAGCCGGCTCGCGCATCCTTCATATCCATCCGCGACATTGCGCAATTTCGTCAATCGATTCGCAAGTTAACCTGTTTTTGTCTAGAAACGGATAAAATGCGATAAGATACAGTTCGTATATCGGGTTTTATTCGTAATTATGTTCGGATTAAGCGACAGGATCGAGTTTGGAGAAAGTAGTGCGGTGATCGCGTACTCGTATCCGGGTGTGGAGACGAGGAGTGATGCGGCACCCGGCATTCCACCGATTATGACGTCATCGTTCCCGCGAAAAACGCCAACGCAGGCGCGTCATTTCCTACGGCAGTTGACGTCATCGGCAACTCTTTTATGACACCTTGTATAGGCTGATCGTGCTGCCATCTGTGAAAGAAGATGCCTAACTTTGACACAATGTCAATAAACAGGCCATACATAAGGCACAATCTCGCTGCCCTCTAGTGTTAGAAGTACTAACTATTCTGTTTTTGGCCTAGTTTTCGCTGACATTCAGAAAAGTGCATGTTTAGTATGTCTGGAAGAGAATAAAAATATATAGTTTCGTCCTTGGCGTACATTTTGCCATTGTTCCATTTATTTTCGCGCTTGCAGATCAATTTTTAAAACATACTTCGTACCAATCACCATTGTTTTTGTATAAAAATGACAGCAAATTTCCATTGCAAAATTTTGAAAAACTAGTATTCAACTATTGAAAGAAAATTAAAAACAACCAGATAGCAGAACATGGTTTCGATCCACGGACCTCTGGGTTATGGGCCCAGCACGCTTCCACTGCGCCACTCTGCTACACAATTAAGGGCCTTTCAAATTATATAGATACATCAATGATACATGCACCCTTGCATGAAATTCATAATGAAAATAAATAACACTTTTGAAAGACAGTATTAATTTTTTTTTACATTCTATATTTTTCACTTCCCAGGAGAAAACATTGCGCACAATTATGAATAAAAATACAATCGTATTCAAATTCATCATAAAAAAGGCATCATTTTGTGTACAAAATTCGACAAAATTGCACATAAAATTAGACACATGCATGCATAATTTTTTGCACATTTCTAAAACAGCTCCAATTTTGTGCAAATTAATGGTAATCACAGATCGTCATAGATTGGTATGCACCATATCATAATTAAATTATGCTAACGGTACTAAGGTTTGTAATCAACAATTTTAATAGACTTTTACAGCAAAAATCCCATCATGTATTAATTTCGATTAATTTATATATAACGAAAATTGCATTCATGTTTACACAAAGAATGCTATTAATTTGCACTCAAAAAACTCTTTCCAACAAAATGTCCATACAAATATTATGACAGACCACAAAAAAGAGCGATTGAACAGCTGCTTAAATATAGTAATGATTACTTTCGGAGATTTTTTGAGCAAAAATTAGAAGGCGATCGTTAACTCCCACCGCTGGCAATTGGTGTGCGGCAAAGATGAAAGAGATGGTGGAGGAGCGATGCGATTGGTCGACCTTTTCGTGGAATTGGAGGGCCCAAAAGGGAAACAAGGCAGAGGAGGGGGGCTATGGTCAGGGCCCCAAAAGAGATTCAATGACTGAACACAGCAGTCGGTCAAGAAATACTTGAGCAAACCGTTTGTGCTTATAGTGAGTGAAACGCCCATCAGTCAACTGTATCCAAAAATAGGAGTATTATTCGGGTAAATAGGAGTAAATTGTACACCTATGGCCTCAGTTCTCATCCAATCGTTCACTGCGCATGTGCTGCCCCATCTTCAGGTAAATCTTTAATTTTCTACCAAAAACATTCGGGTTCAGTGTATAGGAAAAGACAGCCACCAACAAGTGATTATCTTATGGTTGCTCTTTTCATTGGGAAACTTTGTTGGATTTTAGCTCATAGAAACCAGTTTGAAAATTATCAAGAAACTAAACTTTTCACAAGGTTAATTAGTTAGTATTGCATGTAAGTCCGAACATATTTGTTATTGTATACATTTTAAAATGTTATCAGTAAACTAATTATAGTGTGTCTCAACTCAAGGTTGCAGCGATTCACTATTGATTTCATGCTTTATTCAACGTTGAAATGTGCAATCTTGAGTTGAGACTCACTATATACGTTAACATACTGTCAAATGATAATGGGCATAACTTATGTTGACATTATGACTTCTAACTTAATTAAGGACCGTTTAATGCGTGAAATGCAACCATCAACATCGCTGTCACTTCTGGCTGCTGCATGTACCAGAACAGGACCACATACATCAGGTGACCTCCATCAACTACACCATCATCACCACCATCAACAACAACAGCCACAGCATCACCACCCATGGCCAACATCTTTTGCAAACTTTCCACCCATGATCACAAACTTTCCTAGAAGTCAACAGCAGCAACAAGACTTCCACATTATGCCCCCAGCATCAACTACTGAAACGACTACAGCACCACCTATCAAGAATTACCAGAGTGGTCACCACTACGAGTCCCTTTGGGGCAACTTGCAAACATCCAAAATGTCGCCACTATCTTCTTTTGCAGCAGGAGTCTTCAATGTGACTGAATCAACACTGGGCTTGCCTGCACCATTCCAACCATCATCAACCTCATCATCATCCTCTTCTTCTTCGCAGAAGATGGTGCCTGGAAGGAAATGCCGCAGATGCAGGTGTCCCAACTGCACTGAACCAGCTTCTTCTGATGTTAGTACATCAGCTTCTGGTGGCTCAAATAGTGATGTGGTAGTTCGCAAGAAACAGCACATGTGCCATGTGGTAGGATGTGGTAAGATGTATGGCAAGACGTCACATCTAAAGGCTCATCTTAGATGGCATGCAGGGGAAAGGCCATTTGTGTGCCATTGGTTGTTCTGTGGAAGGAGTTTCACAAGGTCAGATGAGCTGCAGAGACACATAAGGACACATACAGGAGAGAAAAGATTCTTCTGCACTGTGTGTGGCAAGAGGTTCATGAGGTCTGATCATCTGAGCAAGCATGCCAAGACACATGAGACACAGAGAAAACAGTCCAAAAAGTCCAAGGATATTGTTTAATCAATGGTCTATAATGTTACTTATTTGCTCGTATTCCTACATATAAAAACTATGCTGTAATTTTGAAAGTGATAATAAACATTGAAAATAAGCAACAAGTATTGTCGCCATATTCATTATTCGGAGCAAATGCAACTTATGGATACACACCAACTGAACTGAGGTAGTTGTCTTAACAATTTATATGTTCAAAATGGACAAAAAAGATGAAAAATGTAACCTTATATGTATATGTGTATAGTTAAATTACTATTTTGTGAATTCAATAGAAACTGTTACATACCATTTTTCAAAAATATTCTTGAAACGTGTGACAATTTAAAAATAAAACCTGTCTGTGGTGTCTGGACAGGTTTCCAGCATTTATATGTTAACCGAATTAGGCCTAATGAATGTTATTATAATTTGCTGAATTATAAAATGGCAAGTTAAAGGTGAGCAGAGCAAGTTTTGTAAGGTACCCTGAAATTTAAACTACCTGAAGAAAAGTCATGAAGAAAGCAAGTGCTGCAACAAAATCTCTGTGGAAATTAGTAAAAAAAAGTTATTAGACGTCAAACTTGTTCTGTTCACCTCTAACTAACTGTATAAGGTCAATGGCGAAATAAAGTCAGTTCTTTTAATTAAAATGTTGCAAATGCTATTTTAGTTTTTACACTTATGCAGTTTGACACGTATATATGCAGCAGGTCTGAGAAGCATGCATGAAAACTGCAAACAAGATATATAAAAGCATATGCATGCTGAAAGAATTTGTCAATGAAGATTTTGAATTGTCAATTGGTATAGTATTGAACACACTGAATGACCATTAGGAACAATTGGAATATGTGAATATTTCCAATAAACATTGACACTGGTCATGCAAGTGATGCCAGTGATGCTGTGCAAGGCGCATATCTTCCTGTTTCAAGGGGTGGTCTTTGTTGCCTGCTGAGTCGGCCTTGTGTCAAACGGTACAGTCAAAGGTTAGGATTAAACTGGGAGGGATTGTGGGAGGGGCCAACACACTCCCAATGGACTTGCACTTGTCAACTTTGATGGATGACTGGAAATTAGGAAGCTTATGGCCTGATGGCACGATCAGTGGCAACAAACTCGACAAACCGCAATCTGGCAACGGCAAACACACCTGTATACCTTATGTCTCAATTCCCCAATTTGTAAATGCATGTGTATAATACCACCAAAATACACTAATTACACTTCCATTAGAAATTATTAACACTACATTAACAGAAAACAATGAACTTTACATGCAAACATTGCTAGATATATAATGCAACCAAATGTAATTATAAGTACTAAATATTTTTCATTTGGCATCTAGTGTCATATGACTATACTGGTTTACAGTTTCAGCTTGAACATGGCGGATGTAAACGCTCCAGTTGCTGTGTGATGTGGTCAAGAAACCCAGCTATGTTTAGCCCCATTTATCTCCGTCACAGTCAAAGTCAAACCACACTTGGTCATGCAAACCAAACACACAAACCTATTTCGAATTTCGAACATATTTACAGCAAAGCAAGGCAAAGTTATAGCAAGGAGTTATATATGTTACCAGGAGTTGCATGCGAACGTTAATTCCGTGGAACCATTCGAGCCGATTAATCGGCAGTTGTGACGTCATTGGACGCCGTGACACATGGGACGCGGTGCCGCCTGCGCATGCGCAAATCGCACAGGCGCCATATTTTTCTTCCGTAGCATTAGAAGTACGGAATCAAGAACTGAATTTGTTAAATAAAAGGAAAGGGAGATGT
>JAQIWR010001121.1:0-15076 GCA_034695945.1 Glomeris hexasticha
GCTTTCTTCATGACTTTTCTTCAGGTAGTTTAAGTTTCAGGGTACCTTACAAAACTTGTTCTGTTCACCTTTAACTTCAGAATGGTCCAACGATGACCATGTCTGCTCTTAGCCACTTGTGCGATCGATATAATTGCTGTCATCACTCTTGGTATTATACAAACAAGTACAATTCCTTATTGAAGGTGTTTTGTATTTAGTTATAATACATTTTTACTTACAATGTTCAGTAATTGTTTCTTATAAGGAAAGTGTTGTGGATGAGCTTGGGGGTTGGATATGCAGTAGATTGTGTAAGGGTTATACAGTACATGGTATCACCCGTTGGCCAACCCCTTCACATCATTCCACCCTTTTGTTTATGTAACCCTAGACGAAGATGCACAGTGTGGGTCACGCATTTGAAATGCATGAAGGTTTGAGAACTTGCAAACGTGATCCTATAAATGAACCGATGCAAGCATAATTAATTGCTTTTTGTTACTTGATACCCCTAGGTGGTACATGTGGTACACCTTAATTGTTAGCGTTGACATAGCCGAGGTCATGCAACACTGTAGCAAACAATACTGGTGCAACTTGAGCGTTAAAAGGCATGCATGCTGCTGAATTAAGCTGTCAGTAGAGACTAAGAGAGTATTGTGCTCGGTAAGTGAGTATATAACGCCATTGTAATGAATCGACACTGCATCATTCCAAGTGTGCTCATCCCCACAATATTTGTAAACGCGTTGGGGTAACTCGATCTGTTAACTAAAGTGCCTTATGTTCGTATTGAGTTCAAACTAACTTGGTAATCCAGGACCTGGGTCCTCTGGTTGAAGCACCTTAGTGTGAGTGTATTGGCAACTGTTGATAAGTCATAGATGGAGAATCAAGATTAGTTTGGGTTCCAGTTTTTGGTTTGGGTCTTTGTTTTTGGGCAGAGTTTTTGTTTTGTGTTCGATTTTGGCTTAATATTAGTGGGATTGTGAACGGTGTGGAGGAGGGTTGAGCTGTCCCTGTCTCTAATAAATTTTTTACTCCTGAAGTTGTAAAAGGAGTTAGATTAAGGTAACCTTCGTGTTCAAACGTGAGGTAATTTACAGTGTTGATATAATATTGTTTGGGACACCAGTAGAGACCCCATTTGGTTGTAGTTACATCTTGTGGGACTCTGCAGTAGCCTGAAAAGAACCCTCCAGTGTCAGCATATGTATGTAGTATATGCTGAATATGGCACATGTTAACGGTTGATGAACTATGCACTGTAAGGTCCTTACCAAAAGCGCCTTTATATTCGTTTCAGCTTTACATATCGATACTTACGTTTGTTTGAGTTTAATAAGCCAATCCGTCTCGTATCGTTTTGCATTATTTCCGCATACCTAATTGGTTATTAGCATAACTGCCACGCCTACTCTGTAATAAGTATAAATAGCATTGTGTTAATAAAATCTTCCTCTTTTTTGCTAATGATATGCAAAGTGTCCGCATCGAGTTCTTTTCGCTACGTTTTTCCCGCCTATAATCTCGAGCCTAACCAGCTTATAGCACCTAGCTGTATAATGCATAAGCAAGGAGTTGCGTGCATGCCATTGAACGTAACTGTGGCCATGAGATCACTCCGTTTAGAATCACAAAAGCAGTTAACAATGACATGTAAAATTATGCGTATGTGATACACGTTTATTGCTATTGCTAACACATGGTAGGAACAAATTAATTCACAGCTCTGCAGCTCACGAAGGATGTGTTGAATTGTATTGCATGTTTGGCGCCAAATTTCACGCTTGTCCCGAGACAAACTGCATTTTACATCGCGGAGGCCTTGAAAGCCAATATTAATTAGAATGTATAAAAATTTAGCCATATACGTATATGCTTTATAAATGAGATATGTAGATATAATGTAGAAAGCGTGTTGTCTAATCTGTTATGCGAAGTGGAGTTTTTAAGCAAGTCTATGGAAGCTGTATTTTAAATTATGACGAATTATCCAGGTGTCTAATTAACGAGGTTTGACTGTAAACCGGCGTTTTGATGAAAATTGTTAAAAATTAAACATGGTTTATTTATAGAACCAAAAGAATTCGCAAGTTCAGCGAAAAAAATCTGACATTGGGAAGGTTATCTAAATGACCGTCAGGTGTCGCTGGCTTCATGCAACCTTTGTTAATCAGCAGTTCAAATATGTATTTGCCGCCTGGTGGTCGTTTAGAAAACTTTCCGATGCAGTATACCACCAGGTGGCGCGAATGCAGTTGTGCTGGGGTGGATATCCTTGGTCACTGTATCTGTGATGAGTCATCACGGACATGTTTGGGGCCTCCACTGCTAGGTGGCGGGCTTTTTCAAGAACAATCTCTGAGCCCAAAACAAATCACACGTACGCCACCTAGCAGTAGAAACCCCAAACACGTCCGGTTACCTCATAATAGTTATGGTGGCCAAGCCTTCAGTCGTGAATTGATCCAAAATTGGGCGTGATTTTGACTACCCGGTGTTTTATGTTCCCATAACTGTGCACGTGCTCGCTCTGCACTGTCAACAGGGGCATCCACCAATGAAATGCGCGAGTTACCGCTTAGCCCCGCCTCTCTGGTCGCATCCGCTAATCGCGTCTCTTCGATCACGTGCCGCTGTGCAGCAGCCGAACACAATCGGCATTTCGCACGTACGACGCACATTAGTAAAAACCGAGCTGGCCATCGTGCAAAACAACAGTTTTCGTGGATTTCTCGACAGGAAAACGCCGTTTTCTACAGTTTAAGAATCGGATCATCCGTTTTCGAACGTTTGCTGTCATTTTTAACCGGTGTTTGACGCGAATTTCTGCTTGAATTTCCCCATTTTTCTATGAGAAAACGCAGCGTTTTCGCATGTCTCAACGCGACACCGTTGTGCATCTTATCGCTGGAGGGTGAGTTTCTTTTATTTTAACCTCTTCAAACTAATGCAAACCATCCTTCCCAGTCACACTTCATTTATAATTGCACTTCGTACTGTTGTCTATGCTGTTGTTGCAAACGTTCTTGGAGTTTTCCATCGAGTTCTACGAAGAAAATTGGTATTTGCCGAAGGCATTTCTTCGAAAATTCATGGAAAATTCTACGTTCTTTCTGTTCTATTTCTGTAGATTTATTTTTATTTTGCTGATATTACAGAATATAAACAGATCCACTTGATTAGATCCAAGGTGAAATATTTTGGTGAGCTGTTTGCGATTGAGGAAGTTAATTGTGCTGCGTTTTTTTAGTGGATACATATAGTTTGTTTGACCTTGGATTGACCTTGGGTGCATCCCAACTTGTGGGTAAATAGAAGAACCAGTTGTTTTTTTTTTTTAAATCGCCACTTGTTTTTGTAAACAGAGATGAAAATGCGGTGATGCAAACAAGCATAGAAATGCGTTTTTTATCCGGTGTTAAAAATAGAAATGCAACGCCCACATAATTACTGTTTTCATCAAACTGAATGATACAATTTTTCATGTTCAAGTTTCAATCAATTAAATATCATTTTTTTAAAATTCTATCCATGGATGAAGTTGTTTACAAGCCCGGGATTTTTGTTGATGTGTATATGTTCTATTTTATTTTAAGATGTAAACACTTTTTGAAGCCAGATTTTTGAGTGAAATATGAACTGTAATTGTGATTAAATTTCAAAAACAAGGAAATGGAAGTAATTTTTTAATAAACAAAATTTGCAGTTTATTTAGTATTTACATTTAGGGAATTGTAAATAGTTACACACAATCGTTGTAGAATTTTTGACAAATGTTATAAATTATGTATGGGCAAATAATGCATTGTTTTTGTTTTTATATGTGTGAAAAATGATGTAATAATGTGTTAAAATGTATCGCATTTTAAAGTTATAATTGTTGATTTGGGTAGTACTATAATGAAATAAGGAAATAAAGTGATTCAGAAGCTATTTCAAGTTAAAACTATGACTGCAGTGTTGGTGTTGTGAAATAAAATACATATTTTTTATGAAATTAAGAAATACTAATTATATGAAAAAGGAAAAGTATGGAAGTGAATAATAGAAATAATTATGTAAATTGATAAAAATATTAAAATTTGTATTTTCAGTAGAACCTGTATATGGTGGAAACCTGTCTACGGTGGAAAATTTCAATTTTTTTTAGGACCACAGACTGCATGCTAAATGTTTTTAAAAAAACCTCTCTATGCTGGACATTTTATCCAGTCCCGTGAAATTCCACCATAGACAGGTTTTACTGTATAAGGAATCCGAAATCAGATGGTCTGAATTGGGGCATTTGGTGTTTTGCAGGGTTGGTGGAAGTGCAGGGGCCCTTGCAACGTGCCCTTTGGAAGTTGTGAAGACCAGGTTACAGTCTTCGGTGGCCACTTTCCACCATGTCTACTCTCCGGCGGTGAACGCAAATGTACCTTCGCAACCTCAGCGGCTTCGCATCAGCACTTGCACGGCAGCCTTCAGATCCTCCGAGTTGCTCCTCACACCTTCGGCCGAAGAATGCTCACGGCATCCTTCCATTGGCATCTGGAGGTGCTTGAAGTAAGTAGGAGTTGGTGTACTTACTACCGAGCACTGGTCATACCCATTTCATCATAAACTTTTGTCACTACATTAGAACCTTCCTAAACAAATACCCTGTAAACTAATATCCTATCTAAAACTAATACAAACAAGGTTATTAGTTTAAAGAGGTTTGACTGTCTCGTCCAAATGTAAAGTCACTGTTCATTTCGTCACAAAATTAATGTGAATTTGAATTATACACCTATTGCTGTTGCTACTGTCATGAATGAGATGTTTTGCTTCTTGTTGTCAAAACATGTTTTCGCTTCAATGAATACCTAATGACCTGTTATGTGAGAAATTAGCAATAAATGAGTACTTTGTAAGCAGAATTATGGTCATTAAAATGTAGTAACAGTTGTGTGTAAAAATGGAAGAAGTGTGTGAGTCAATAACAGTGTTTTTCATTGGTTATAGTCGTCTGTTATTGACTGATAACAAGTTATATGTATTTCAAAACAGAATTTAGTTGGAAATGTTGCAAAAATATTTTGAAAACAAAGCGAACCTCCTAAATTAATTACCCCTTGGAACTTTAAGTGCTAATAACTTTCTTCATGGTGGTTCTTCGGGTGGGTTACATTTCAAGGTAACTTACCAAACGACGTCAGTGTACCTTAAAAGTTCAATGGGGGTAATTAAGTTAGGATGTTCACATATGCTGTCTGACCTATCTTTTTTGTATTACAAAAAGATATTTTGGGATTTGCTTGCTGTGTGTTTAGATTGAAGTTTGACTTGATTACAAAATGTTACAACATGCCCCAGTTCCTCACTGTGAAACCTTTCAGCTATTAATGTTTATGTGACGAAACTGTAAACTAGATATATGTTGTACGTGGGTGTGATTCGAGTTTTGTCGGTGATTGGCTTCGGCCTAATTGAACATTATCGATTAATGCAGTGTGTAATTTGCTGTCTTTTCAATATGTTGCAGGCACATAATTGAAACGGAAGGAACAAGGGCTCTTTTCAAAGGCTTGGGGCCCAATCTGGTCGGAGTCGCACCGTCAAGGTATTACGTTAACCCGCGAAGGCTTCGCGCAAAGGTTTTTTTTCGGCTGTTTTGGACCTTGCAGACAGGAAATGTGGCACCAAGTGAATCCTTAAATAAATTTGGGAATGTGGCCAAAAAATATGAACCAATTTAGCTTTGCGCATTTGGATTTTCACGGCGAAGGCCGTTCGGCGTTGACTCGACCACGCGTGAACAGTTGGAAATTGGGAAATTGCACTGGCTTCTGGTAATTTGCAATTTCCCAGACTTGATTAACTCGTCACAGATGGAAAGCTAAACAGGAGAAAAATTGAAGTTTGCGGGAAACTTTCACGCCGCCCGGCAGACGACAGATACGGTATCTGTCGTCTGCCGCATGGTGTATTTCAGTCAGTTTGCAACAATTCTTGTTGTTTTGTTTTCTGGCTTTGGTAGAAAGGGTTGCTAGGCTGATGTCCAATTGGACCAATGGTGAGAAAGTACTATTCATGAATCCAGGTGTTCCAAAAGTAGGTTTTGCTTTCGGAGGAAAACACATTACGTGGGTTGATGCTGGTGGAAATGTGCAAGTTGTGGATGGATATGTGCCAAATGGCTTGTTTGTTTTCAAAGGCTATTTACCAGTGGATAAAGCGTGGTTTTACGAATAACAATGAGCTGTTTTCGCAAATGACAACGCACTCGTCACATGAATATTGCCGCGGTAAGAATGCCGTAAGGTGCTAACGGACGTGGCGAAAATAACACATATTACCTTTTAGGCTGGTGACTTGGCAATGTGTTGAATATCACAGTTCTTAGTGAGCAGAGAAGTATATTTAGAGATGGGAATAAGGTATTTTTTAATAACAGCTGACGTAGCCGCTTGATATTCTGC
Source organism: Glomeris hexasticha (assembly GCA_034695945.1). Classification (NCBI taxonomy): domain Eukaryota; kingdom Metazoa; phylum Arthropoda; class Diplopoda; order Glomerida; family Glomeridae; genus Glomeris; species Glomeris hexasticha. The sequence goes on from JAQIWR010001121.1 coordinate 6,432, forward strand.
CGCGGCGGCGAAAACCTTCGCGCGGGAAGCTTTTCTAGATGTTTCTTTAATCCTAAACTCAATACAGAATACATAAATAGGTAATATTATTGACATTAGTACTTAAAATGAATGATTTTGTAAATTGTAATTGAATAAATGTAGATAGTTGTATATGAAGAAACGAATACAAGACTCGGTTTGCGGTAACGCGGATAACAGATAAAAATGAGATAAAACAAGGAACTGTTTGCGGCTTAATTTAGATGTTCTATTTATAATGTTTTAACACAGTTCTGATATCAAAAGCTGCTTTCAGTGTAGCAACTGATGTGAAATTAAGAAAATCCAGTTATCTGGAAGTTTCTTTTCGAGAGGTTCCATACGCGAGCGGTTGCACGTAGACACGGCACGAAACTAGTTCAATGATCTGGTGGGGAAATAATAAATAGTTGTGGGTTAGTTGGTTTCTAGAAATGGCAGGCAGTTGTTTTGTTTTTAAATGTTGAAAAACTTTTTAATATATTCTGTTTATATGCGAATGTTGATTTCATGGACATGTTTGTAATGGGAGATGCATCAATTGAAATGTTCAGACACTGGCCTTTAGTTGAAAGGTTGTGTGGTGGAAGATAAGTATCATTGGCATTGAGGAATGACAGTAACTAATTGGTTAGGCTGGTAAAGGTCAAACAAACTATTTTCATGTTGGTCAAGGAACAGCGCAGCAACTACATGCGGATTTGAGTCGGTTTTGCAGAGGAAATTTAAAGGTGAAAGGGCTGTTTTGGGATGGAAAAGTATGAAGAAAGCAAGTTGCGAAAGCAGAATCTGTGTGGAAATTAGTAAAAAGTTATTAGGACTTAAAGTTGGACGGGGTAATTAAGTTAGCAGGTTCAAATGTGCTACACGGTCCTTCCCGCTAACTTCAAAACTTGAAGTGTTGAATTAAATACACCTCACAAAGGACTGGAAAGTGTCTAGACATTTGAAAAGTTCATTTGAAATTGCTGAATAAGGATTTTTGAACAGTATAATTGAGGTGTAACATTTTGTGGACTTGGCGTGTATACGCGATTATATCTTGCTGATTCGAAACGCGCATGCATATTCATGCCTTCGTACAAAGCCACCACTGTTTGCAACTCCTCACCTTGCAATAGAGGTGTATACAGAGATTTCATTCAGAAAATAACCCATTTCTTTAATATAGTTTTGTGCCGGATTTTTTGCTGCATGATCCTACGTGACTCAAGCCATGCTTTCTTGTTTACAACCAAACTTTTCATTTTTAGCTTGCAATCCAGATTAAACCACTCGTGCTGTTGACAATCAACAGAGCAGTAATACCTACTACTGTTATCTTCAAGGATATGGAGCATTACAATTTATTTTTCTGCCAAAAAAGTAACTGCGCGTGATGATTGCCGATTGTTTACACACTTATACATATATTTGCAACACCCTGTAAATTGTTAGTTACATATGGGGGAAATGAAGATTTTAATGAGAATTTCTGCATAAAAAATTAAAGGCACCATACCTGGTACAAGAAGTAGTTGGAAAATAGACCGGTTTATAATCAATTTATGTGTGAAGGTGGTCAGTGGCGCCCTTCTGGTGGCAACATTTGGAAACTAAAGAATTATTGCTTTATTATAGCAATCTAATGTTGAAACTAAAGATGCATAGGCCAAATAAACTTATAATTATTTATAAGGAATTTATCTATGCAATAATGAAAGAAGAAAGTGGCGCCCTACTGGTGGCAGCATTTGGAAACGAAAAATTGAAATATTGCATGTTCAACATTGCGAGTGATTGTATATTTTAATTTGCATTATATATTATAATGTCATTTGCTGATGATTAGTATTACAATGTGATTAATGATGTTTTTCACTGTTTTTATGTTATTTACAGGGCGATTTATTTCTGCACATACTCGAACACGAAAGGTTTTCTAAACGAAATCTGGACACCGGAGAGTTCGCTGATACACATGTGTTCAGCCGTTTGTGCTGGTTAGTACCATAGTTTTTGTAACTTTCATTGTTCACAACATATATAGGTTTCACTGTAATAGTAGTGGCAAAATAAATCCGGGAATTTTTGGATTTTTCATGCATAAAATGGGAATTTGTATTTTTGGAATTTTGTAATTTCAATGGGTTGACAACCTGGAAAACAGCTGTCATTATATAGTTAGTTTCCGAAACATACTGGGCAACACTAACTACGTTTATGTTTTGAAGAAAAAAAATTGTTTTACTTTCAGTTTGTTATTTGGAACGAAGCCATTGGTTTGTTGACTGAAATTCAACCGTTTATTTTTTACTGGGCAAAGGCTGCAAGTAATATTCATATATCATATATTGGAGCAACTATTGAAACATGATAAAAATTCAGGGAAAATGTGAGTGGAATTAAAAATCTGAAAATTTGACTCTGTGCATCACCTTTAAGTTTTTAAAGTTGAAGTGACATGGCTTTGTAAGATTTAAACTTAACCTATATGAAGAAAAACCATGATGTTCAAAAGCTTCTCTGTGGAAATTAATAAAAGAAAGCTATTAGCACTTACAGTTCAAAGGGGTAATTTAGTTAGGAGGTTTACTTTATAACTTTAAGTGCTGAATTGTTTAATGTTGGCATTCATGGGTATGTATACTTTACTGCACTTTGAATTGAAGGTAAGCTGGTGCTGAATATTGGCTGCATTTAGTTGTTTTAATGGTACTCTGGGTGTTAGTGACACGACAATGTTGGTATCTTGCCAATGTCCGTGTTGTCTCTAACCTTAGTATACTTTCCCCGGCAAGTCAGTAACCTATATTGAGTTCACAGCTTTAATGTTTAGTTGAAATCATGATTGAAATGACTATTTTTAAAGCGGTTTATTTTGTTTCAGGAGTTTCCGCTTGCACCGCCACAAATCCGATATGGTTCGTGAAGACCCGGCTGCAGTTGGATCAAAGGTAACCCCCGAAAAGGCTTTGGCCCTTTCTAATAAGTTGTAATATGTACCTAAGAAGCTGCTTTCCCATAGCATGTCACTGTTAATTCCTTCTGCACATCATCTAATCAGTAGTTTTGTTGCTTTGCGTGTAGCGTAACTCGCAAGCGTAACGCAGTTATAACCTATCAAAGGACCATAATTTGGCATTTGCTTGCCCAAGGTCTCTATATAGATGGCCGTGATAAGCTCGTGAATATGAAACAACCCCCAAGTGAGGTAAATACCACGGTATGTGCTTTTTGTTTCGTGTGAATATCTAACATGAAACACGGTTGAATTTATCCGCAATTTTCAAATGGTCCCCTTATCTTGTTTTAGTGCATACTGTAAAATTTTGTTATCATTTTTAGGCCATTTTATAGGTTGTTGTTTGCAAAGTAAGTGGGGGAACTAGGATGTTACCCTTAGACGCGTAGATACCACATGTTATCTTGGTTGTGTTAAAGCTGATTGTTTTGATTAAGAGAATGAAATTAAAGGTGAACTGACATGGTTTTGTAATGTGCCCTGAAACTTGATGTAAACGAAGAAAAACATGAAGAATAAGGAAAAAAATGTTTTTAGCATTTAAAATTTTAATGTGAACCTCCAAACTTAATTACCCCGTTGTACTTTAAGTGCTTATTAATTTTTTTCTAATTTCCCAGAGATGCTTTCATCATGGTTAATGTTGTAAATTAAGCAGATAAAGTTTGTGGTACTCAAGGTCGAACAATAGGCGAACCTCCTAACTGAATTACCCCTTCCAGTTTAAAGTACTAATTTTTTACTGATTAACACTGAGATTCTTTCTTCGTGGTTTTTCTCCATATAGGTTAATTTTGAAGATACCTTACAAAACTGTCAGGGGTAATTAATTTAGCAGGTTCGCCTTTTCTATTTGACCTCCTATCCGGCAACTTTTAAGTGCCAATAACTTTTTTACTAATGTCCACTGAGGTTTGGTGTCAATCGGTATAAGTTTGGTTCTTGGTTTTTCTTCGCGTAGGTTAAGTTTCAGGCTAACTTACAAGTTAGGTGTGTGTATTAGTTGTGTGTCGTTTTACGGCTCCTGCAGGTTTTTGCTCTCGAGTGAGTGAGAATTTGGGCAAATTGTACGGTTTGGGCCGCGCAGGCATCGGGAGCCTTGCGACGGCAAAGACTCTCGCTGTTTGCCCAGGCTAATAGGTCAGTAATTATGTCTAAGGTTCATTTATTGCTTAATTCAACCTGCTATTCATCTTGCTTTGCTATGTTTGCTGTCAACCTCTTATTATGTAATTCGTTTTCGATGCCGCATGGACATTGCGCGGCGCTGCGGTTTGGGTTGCGGGTACCTTTTGGTCCTAACTGTGGCCCTTTTCTCTCTCTCCTCTTGGTGCGCAGGAAGAACTGCAGACTGACGGCCACTCAATGCATCCGTGACATCTACCGTACAAAGGGCCTGGTGGGCTTCTACAAGGGCATCACCGCGTCGTACTTCGGTGTCTCGGAAACGGTGATCCATTTTGTGATCTACGAGGCCATCAAAGCCAAATTGAGGGAGTACAGGCATGCAGGATTCGATGACCAGAAGACTTCCAGAGACTTCCTCGAGTTCATGTTGGCCGGGGCAACTTCGAAGACGTGTGCGTCGTGCATCGCGTACCCGCACGGTAAGCCCTACGTTTGCCACTGAACCTATGTTGAATTTTTGAACCTTTTTGACCATGTGGTGTCCTTCTTGCAGAGGTGGCCAGGACAAGACTACGGCAGGAGGGCAACAAGTACCGTAACTTCTGGCAGACGCTGAGCACGGTGTTCCGCGAAGAAGGACACCGTGGTCTGTACCGGGGACTCGGCACGCAACTTGTCCGACAGATCCCTAACACGGCCATCATGATGGCCACCTACGAAGCCGTGGTGTACGTGATGGGCTGCGACAGTTGCCCGAAAACGAACAACATGGTAGCGGACGCTGATTCGCTGGACAACGGGTCGCTTTCCGACAGTTGTTGCTACGAGGGTGACTGATCCATCACGTGACCGAGTGTTCCGCGATGGAGGTACGGCAACTTTGCTATTTTGCCAACCTCCTTGCAGGTTCGACTGCAATTAACTTTTACTAATTGTATATCTTAACTGTAATTTCAGGCCCTTTATATGGACAAGCGTGGCAATTACAGAAGATGGTTTTCACGGCTCGCTTGCGACAGCGCGGACTTTCCTCCGCGTGCTTTTCGTGCAGGGTCACGGTGGACCGCCAGAGCTTTAACCTGCAGGTAACATCCGGCCAAGGCAACACCATCAGGCCGTAAGCCGGAGTTATATACACGTGACCCGCAGCCCTGCTTGTGGTTCGTCAACGTTGTAGGCACCGCGAGGTCCTTTCGTTGTACTGCTCGTGTTATTTGGGCATACTGTACGATAGTAAAAGCTGTAGAAAATGCAAAAATGTTGCGTTTGTATTGGATGGATGGATGCGAGAAAAGGGTCCTTCCAAAGTTCTGTATAAAATTACGAGTCCGATTTGTGGACGTGATCCGAATGGGCCTTTTATTCGGCACCAATTAATGTGTATTTCATTCTGTTTTTGTATTGTGAATTAATTAATTATCTTTCTGAAATTAAATTTCCCACATTATACGGCAAAGTGGTTAATTTTTTCGCAATGTTTCAGTTGCGCGTATTTAAAAACAAAATCAAATTTTCACACTGTGCTCTCTTTGTAACTTTATAGGGTAACGAATTGAATAGTAAATTGAGAACTTTTAATAATTCCCACTATTTTCAAAAAGTAATATGAAATCCAATATATTCTGAGCTACATGTATAAAAATTGCCGCAAAATTATTCTATTACATAGTTATAAATTGTGTAAATTTGTTTATTCTATAGTACTGTGCATCGATATAATCTCACTGTGTAAATTACAAATTGGATCCTTCAGTGATACTTTATTTGCGCTTATGTCGGATTTTGAAACTTTTCTCGTATTGATCGTGTACAAAATAAAGTTTTTTGGTAACTATAATAACTATAGCATATTTACTGAATATTCGGAAAGAAAAGTAAGTAAATTAATATACGCACTTTAATCTAAAAAGTAAGTTAAAACACTTTGTACGTAGAGGTTCGTGAAAATTTCGCAGCACATCAATTCCCACTTTTATAGTATTTCAAATTCTGTATATAGGTTTTATTAGCCATTACTCATGAGATAAATTAACCCAGAAGTTGGATTTTAATATCTTTCATGTGTTTCATGTCAAGAAAAAGTTGAAGTACATGTCTCGCTTAGAAGAAACTCAAAATTTGAGTAGTCGTAAAGTAAGAATCTTAAGAATACTGTTCTCGTCGTTGTATCTGTACATTACTTTTCAATTGCAAAAATCTGTTTTAATTAACAGCTGCCTGTTCGAAAAATGCAGCTTTGTTTCTAAAATCTTTCCTTCTTTCTTTCTTCTCTTCGATCTGCTGTTTCCTTTCCTCCTGTTCGGCACGTATTTCCTCTTCAAACTTCTTGCCCCTTCGCTGTTCTTCAATCTGAAATGATCGCAAATTTTAACACGCGTCAGCTACTACTACTACTTTCCACCTAATTTCCATACAATTACTATATAACAAACCTTGGCCTCAAAGAAATTCTTTGCACCTCCAACACCTTCCTCATCCACGTTGATCTCCGTTAACAAAGCCAGTTGGTTTAAACCGCAGTCCGTGCGCAGTTCCCCGGCACGAGCCTTCTTGTAAATCAGTAGAAACTGTTGGTAGCAATCAAGAGAAAAATGGGAATTAATGTCATGGCACTGTGTACTATGTACACCGAATTAACTAGTAACTAGAACAGATTTGATTTACGGCATGTCAGAATTAGTTGAAGTTGTAAACATAAATGTTCGTGTTATCATTTTGGTCACGTACAGCAAAACAAAATGTTAATATGAATTTCTAAATACATTTGTTAGCAGTGGCGAACCTGCTAACTTAATTACCCCAGCTGAGCTTTAAAGTAAAGGTGAAGAAAGCAACTGTTGCTGCAAACTTTGTGGAAATTGGTAAAAGAAAGTTATTGCCGGATAGGATGTTGGTTAGCATAGGTAAACCTCCTAACTTAATTACCCCTTCGAGCTTTAAAAGTGAAGAAAGCAAGTGTTAATGCAAAACCTGTGAACATTATTTTAAAAAGTTATTGCCAGTTAAAGTTTACCGGAGTTCGGTTATCATATGTTAACCTTCTAACTTAATTACCCCTCTTCGAATTTCAAGTGCACTTGATAATACCGTTTTACTGATTTCCACACAGATGTCTTCATCATGGTTATTCTTCACATATGTTAAACATTTACAATCTTTTAAAGCTTGGTTAGTTACCAAGTTTGTCTATGTTAGCCAAACCTCCTAACTTAATTACACCGAACTACCTTAAATTTACTAATTTCCAGGTATGCTTTCTTAATTTTTCTATATGTAGGTTAAGTTTCAGAGTACCATACAAAACCATTTCAGTTCACCTTTAAAGTTCGAAGGGGTAATTAAATTAGGACGTTCGCCAATGCTAACCAAACTCTGCACGTATTTTTTTTTCCATTTTGGAAAATGAAATTAACTGTGGAACTGACATTTCTTGCTAACTATTCTGTTATTATACAATAATTGCAAACGGTTATTTTAAACCTCTCTGAAATTTATCTTGTTGTCGCGGTCTTCGTCAACTTCGGCTATCATTTCTTTAAGCGCTAAGTGAGTTTGCGGTGCCCCAAGTTTCTCCATCATCCTTTTCAGTTCCTCAAAATCCAGGTAGTTATCTTTAAGTGTGTCGAATCTAGAGACAGAGAGAGGGAGAAGAAAAAAGCATAAGAAAATTGTGTAGTATTTATTTTGGAGCCGAACAAAAACATGGCCGACATTTCCTTTTCCTGTTTCTTGCATCCTGTTTTTCACTAAACTATATTTATGCAGGAAGGAAATAAATCAACTCTACTTTTGTCTGATTCATACGTGCACATGATATTGGGAGTGGTTTTGTACGACGATAGCATTTAAAACAGGTCATTGGACCGTTTTTCAAACGCGGCGTGTAGTTTGCATGACTGGCGTAATGGCGGCCGTGGCGCTGTCGACCGAATCGCGTCAAAATATGACCTAGAAAACTATTGATCAAGCTCTTTTGTTGACTGATATCAGGGGAGAGGAAACTGGAATAGAGGTTTTGCACTAATGCCCCGCCCATGCGACTCCGCCTCCTTGTCGGCCATGTTGGCTCTGAGTTGTCGTCTGCTCCGTATGCTGATAGCTGGGCCTAGCGATCGATTCCCGACATTTTCACTCCTAAACTCCAAAACTACTGGTAATTTTATAAAGTGTATCGTACTGCAGCTGAAATTGCAAAAAAATTGCAATTTAACGATTTAAATTGCAAAAAATTACAATTTCACAATTGTTTTGTAATTTCAGCTGCAGTACAATACACTTTATAAAATTACCAGACTACATAATCAAAATGGCCAACTCATGTCGACAAAAATGCCCACAGCCAGAGGAAATCGGTGAAAATAGCGGGAATTAATCACTTGTCCCAGCTATACGGAGCAGGAGCCAACATGGCCGACAAGTAGGGAGACCGGAGTCGACTGTGCGTGTCAATAGGCGGAGTCAAGTAGGCGGGGCATTAGTGCAAAAGCTCTAT
>JAQIWR010001122.1:0-15064 GCA_034695945.1 Glomeris hexasticha
CGTGTCACGCGCTTCCCGTGGTGCACCGCGATCGGCCATCTGGGCCTACCTAACCCCCTTACTATTTATATACCTTGACTTCTATACTTGGTTTAGGCCTGGGCATCTGGCAACGCTGATCCTCATCAGTCGCGCGACATCAAACGGCGCAAAGATGTCTTCCGTGCCGGTGTACTGCATTTGCGGTAAACCGTACGAAACGACTAGGTTTATGATCCAATGTGACGCCTGTAAGGAATGGTTTCACGGCAGGTAAGCATGAATAGAAGCTTTGTTGGTCGAGTTGTTGAGGGAATTTCCAAGGAGTTGGAATTTCTCTTCATTCTGCCATTTCGATGGTGTCAACATTGAGCGATTGGCGCCAAGAATTTGGACATTTTCACGAGCTTTTGTTCCGTTTGATGGATATTATAATCTATTACGATGTTGAATGTTTCAGTTGCGTTGGATTAAAGGAACATCAATCGAGGGACATTGACAAATATCATTGCCCAAAATGCGAAAAAATGTTTGGTCCTTCAATAGGTACGCCTACTTGAATTTATAGTGTTTTGACAGCGTTGCCATATTCAGATTTATGTACTCAAATTGTATGCAAAATTGTGTAGTAAAACAACGAGCTAATTGGCATAGACACGATTACACTGATGTAAATGCTGACTGCAAGGTATTTAAATTTAGATTTTTAAATCTATCGTCTGAAACTAATGTGATTCGGCTTATTATTTCAGGCTGTACAGACTGGTACTCCAGTATTCATCAAAGAAATTAAAACAAGGCATTTTCCTAGGTAATGATCCGTTTTTTGTATATATTTCAGCGTGCTCAGTAAATACTTGAAATGATCGAATTGTTGAAAATTTTAAAAATGAAAAAAATTGCATAAATTTTTTCTTCGACCGTTGATGATTTCAAATTCCAGGGAATTGCATACCAATGCTGCCTATGATATGTTAGATTTTATAAAAATTGGCAATGTTTCATACAAAAATGTGTGAGAATTAGTGAAAAACTAGTTTTGTGAGCAATATGATTCCCAACTTTTTCCGTTTCTTTTCATTACTTTTATTTTTTGTAGGTAATGTATATTGTACTTTACATAACATGTAATACACAATTGCAATTTGTGTTTAAGTGCTGATGAAATAATATTGCGGCTTCGTGGTCCCCAATTGACCCTTCCGTACTTCGTGCAAAACGGTTTCAACGCTCCAATTTTGGTGGAAAGTACTGATGGTTTGGGACTGGTTGTTCCATCTGATGCATTTTCAATAGCCGATGTGGAAAAAAGCGTTGGTATGTAGAAATAGAGTGAATTTATTTGAACTGTGAGATAATTAGGATTGCGCACCGTGAACAGGATCCAGCACGGAGATCGATGTGATTGATGTTGGTCGGCAGGAGGATGTCAAGATGACTTTGCGCGAGTTCGTAGACTATCACGACAATCCAAACCGGTCAAAAGTACTGAACGTCGTCAGCTTGGAATTCTCCAAAACGAGGTCTTTGCGTGGCACATTAACCGCAAGTTTGAACGAAGTTCACTTTCAAACCTCACCATAACGATTGTTGTCAGCAGCTTGTCGGAACTCGTCGAAGCACCGTACATAATACGGAAACTGAGCTGGACTCAGAATTACTGGCCGGACAATTTGCCCGAGGAATGTCCCTTCACGAAACCTGAAGTACAAAAATACTGCCTTATTGGGGCTAAGGACAGTTACACTGACTTCCACATCGACTTCGGGGGCACGTCGGTTTGGTACCACGTGCTTAGGGTTAGATTTCTAGAACTTTTTCTCTAATTTGATCGTGAAACTTGTATTTTTTTGTGCTAATTGAGACCAATTGTTGTCTGCATTGGCAGGGAGAGAAGATTTTCTATTTAATACGACCAACACCGGCTAATTTGGCGCTTTACGAGAGGTGGATGTCGTCTTCGAATCAAAGCGAGACGTTTTTCGGTGACCAAGTGGACGCATGTTATAAATGCGTGCTGCATCAAGGTCAAACGATGCTGATTCCAACTGGTTGGATTCACGCTGTACTAACTCCAGCTGATTCAATGGTATTTGGCGGAAATTTTCTACACAGTCTCAACATTCCCCTCCAACTACAGTACGTCATCTACGTGTATCACGTTGTAATACGCATGAAATTATGCTAACTTTCAATTTTGGTCCATAGAGTAAATGAAATCGAAAAACGTATCAAAACTCCGGAGAAATACAGGTTTCCGGCATTTGAAATGTGTCATTGGTACGCTGCGAAGCACATACTGGAGGAGCTTAAAGGTCATTATTTGTTAAATTTAAGCTGAAAACATTACTTGGGCTAATGTTATACCCTTTCATTACTGTGAGACTGAAAATGAGATGTGTTTGCAGATTACAATGATGGCGATAGGAAACCTCCTGCGTATCTTATTCAAGGAACAAAATCCTTAATTTCTGCTTTGAAATGTTGGGTTCATGACAAGGAAGTAAGTTTCAATTTGAATAAGTGGGTACAAACAAATTTATTGCTTACACCCTATTTTACTTTTTTTATTGCCAGCATTTAAAAAGTCACAGGCAAGAAATCCCAGAGCCAATAATTTACAGCAAGTTGATAAAAGATTTGAGTCGAGAGATTAGGCATTGCGAGGTGTGTTGATTGGATTTTAATTAAACTATACATTCGTGGATTAATCTGAGTTCTATGCGTGTAATTAGAAACCTCATTTGGCAAGGAAGTCAAAAGCAAAGGCTGTGTCCAACACCAAAGTACGGTTGATTTTTGACATTTTAATATATATTGCAAAGTTTTTTTGGCTTCAAACTTTGAAATGTGGTTCTGGGACGTAGAAGGAATGGCCGTTGGAAGATATTGCAAGATCTGGAATAGATCCTCCTGTTGCATACAGACCCGATATAGTGAGAATCGGAGGTTTCAAACCTGATGCGAAAGGAGCCGTTAAACGGCAATCGAGCGAGCAATCTCCCGTCGCGTTAAACTCATCGGGCAAAGCGGCTGTCCCCACAAATCCTGAAATGGCAGTCGGGCTAAAATTGTTAATTTCAAGGGCCAGTTTGGCTCAGGAGAATGTCGGATTAACCTCTCAGGTGAAAAAAGTCGCAGTTGATCCTGGTGTTGGAAAGTTACAGGAAGTACGCAACGCGAGTAAAAACCGGAAAATGAAAGCTTTAAATAGGTTTGAATTTTCGTTTGCAATGTATAGTATAGTTCATTATGAGGTTATATTTTGATGCATTTTGTTTTCTTGCATTGACAGTGTAAATAGATTGTCCGTGGGCGACGAGTCCGTGTATGATTTTCGTGATTCGGATGAGGATAATTTGGTGGTTGATGAAAACCCAACAGCAAAAGGGTCTTCTCATGTTAACTCGGAACCCAAACACAACCCATTCCGGCTTAAACTATCATGTGATTACTACATTGTGTTACTTTTGCAAGTTTCATTTTTGAGAATATGGTTGCTGAAGGAAATATTATTTCAGTGAATGGGAAGCAATTGGCGGGATCGGAAGACATCGTATCGCAAGAATCTGCAGAAGTCGATGTCGTTTCCTCTCCGAAACTAAGCGGCATTGAAGATCTTCTGCGTGCCAGCGGTTACGGCACCGATAGCGAATCAAAGTTTGATGATGATTTGGGGTAATTGAACGCAAATTTAAATTGTCTTGAATGAACTGATTGTTATTTTGAATTTCAACACGCAAGTATAGGAATTAAAGATCACAAATGATTTTTATTAAAGGAGTGGTCGTGCATCTCCTTCAACACGCGAGGCCATTCAAGGGATGTTATCAATCAGCCGTGCGATACAATTCAACCCAGTGACTTCGTCATCTGCCGGGTCAGGTGCTTTATCAAAAGGAGGATCTGGTGGTGGAAATTCTACCAGAAATAACAGCAGGCCTCAACGGCAAAGGAGGAAATTGTCATATAATGATGATGATGGAGAGAGTATGAGCCAGTGTCACCAAGATGAAGAATTCAGTTGGGTGTTTTCCTATTGAGGTGCCGATGTAACAAGAGCCATTAATTTTAACACTTTTAAATATTATCAGTTTACCCTACTCTTGACATCTCGGACGATGAAGGCCTCGTGTTCAAAAGCAGAGGAAGGGGCAAAAAGGATGAAGCGTGGAATCCAAAAAGTAAATCGTGTGATGTATGGTACATTGCTGTCGAAAATATAAAATGTATTGTTTTTCACAGCGAAATTGCTACCAAACTGCCCCAAACCTGAGAGGCCAGTGAGAGAAGGCGTGAAGAATGAAGCTGTTGAAAGTGGATTAGCGGCAGCAGCTGTACGCCTTGCTCATTTGCCGGTTTGTTACGTTATGTATTTCAGGTATTTATGTTGAGATACTTGTTATTTACAGTTTATTTTGTTGTATTTAGCCTCCTAAGCGGCCTTACCACAGAAAGAAACCCGTACAAGTGAAAACCCCACCGATAAGCGAGGAGATAGATGTTCAACCGGGGCCTTCGTCTCTCAGCCCAACACAGTCACTGAAACGATCTGGCAGTGTCTTAAAAGACAATTCGGCCACAAAAGGTCCTTGGACTGGGTTTATTTCTTTATATTATGCATGGGCTTCTTTAAACAGCGTTTGTTTCTTTAATTAAAGGTAAGAAGCCAAAGAAGGGAATGGCAACCGCTAAGCAGAGACTTGGGAAGATTTTGAAGATCAACAAGATGTTTCATTGACGTACATTTTGCATATATGCAATACACAATATTGCAGATTTTGTTTTAAGTCTCATATGGCAGGTTTGACACAAAGTAATTCATACCTTAATTGTTGCGGTGTAATAGTTAGCACACTGATTTGATTATCCTCTTTTTCAGACTTGATGTCTAGTCGGTATATTTAAGTTTGAATATATCCATCGTAAGTTTTGCCCCTTACCCTTTTCAAATTTGTACCATATGTCGATACCGTTTGCTTGGTAACCTAAACGATTTTGCTGTAAATAAGATGTCAAGATCTGTTTTGAAACTGGCTACATTTTGATTCGCTCCACGTTCAAAATGCCAAGGGTGTTGTACAATATGCGCAGTTTTATAGTCTAGCCACAACAAGCACTTGATATTTTTATCACTGTAAATACAGTAGTTGTGTCGTGCTTAGAGGTCGTCGTCTTATTGTGCTGGCAGTTTAATTTTGACGATATTATTTGCACTTCAAACCATTTGCTTACATTCCTTACAGAACAAACTTTAGACCAAGTGCCTATACAGATTTTTGTTTGGTTTTGCCAGTATTGTATTTTCTCATTTATCCTTGTCGTATTGCAAGGTAAAGTGTTATTATAATTGCAGTTGCGGTTTTTAATATAGAACCTTTTGCTGATATGTAATTTTGTTGCTTTAATTACTTCCTAAATTGCATCTGAATCTGATGGTGACGGTTTGAGGTGTATGTATAACATTGACACGTTTTAATTGTACAATTTAATAAAAGACATGCGGTGTACAGAAAATACAAACTTTGTGTTTTCTTTATGTGGGATGTACTAATAAGTCGAATATATATCTATGAATGTGGTTTATGGACGACCCCTTGGATCACCTTGAAACCCGCAATATAATAATTACGACGAACTCGTGCTAGATGGCAGCACTTGCAGCGTTGTTGAAAGCGATGTGAGAATTCGTTATCGCGAGCGTTCGTAAATAGAGCGGTCGTTGTATTTCTGATCAACCCGGATCAACCAATGGGAGCGCAGGTGCTGCGTGACAATAGCTACAATCAATATGGCGTCCCCGTGTTGGTTTCGGAGTTGACAGTTTGATCGCCGATTTTCCTCGTTTACCGCAAATGTACTCGTCGTATTTAGTGGTGGTCCGCAAGGTAAGATGTCATTAATGTTTTGTAAGTGTTGTATTGGTTTTTTGGGAAGCGAAATATCAGTGAAAACCATGCTACAGAATCGTTTTGTGTAGCATTCGATCGCTCGATGCACGTTGGGGGGCGGCTGGAAAAATGCTTTCTTTCTCTATAAAATCACGTTCTGGTTGCGACTCAAGCGTTGCTTCGGATGTGAATGGTATGTGCCGATTCCTCCGTGTCTATCGCTAGATTTTTCAATGCATCGCTGATGCCTGCATCACAGTTTCAATTTCGGCATCATGATGCTGAAGCGACACTTTTTGCATCACACCACACCCGGGATTTTTTTAATCCGATATTAAATTCTAAAAGCTACATGGACATACGTGATAATTAAATAATTGAAAACTAAATAAATTAAAGGAAGAAATTATTTAGTTAAATCGCGTCAATGTGGCGGTTAAATAATTAAAACAATCGTATATTTATGAGCACTTTTCCTATTTTGAGTTTTTTTTAAATTGTTATTGAATTTATACGGGAAAAACCCTGGATTGCCGCAATAATGAATATTATGTCAACTATAACACATGAATGATATCTGTTGGTCCTTGGCTGATGCAACCACATAAAGTACCCTTTTATATTGGAATGAATTGACATTGATGTGTTATTGTTTTTAATTTCAGCTTGCTTTCAGGCTACCAATTGTCTCCTGATGTAAGTTATCTACTCACCAGGCCCATGATCCAGTACGACAAGATGTCGTTTCAGGAGGACCTTTCCTTAAGATTGAATAACATCCTCAATGGATGGGAACATTTGGCTTGCGAAAATTCCCCGGACAGTTCTTTGGACATTGCCAAAACTGCCTCCTTTCTCATCAAGTAAGTCGAGGTTGCCATTTTGTAAAATTCCACGTTGCCATATAAAAAATGTTGATTTTAATGGTCTGCACTTCAGTATGTATTTTTGAAATGCATTAATGTGTGAAATTCTTTGCAGTGAAACCTTACAAGTGTCTCTGAAAAACCAATGGCCATTGAAAGACAATTCCGTCAAATCGCATCTAGTCTCACTTCTCGATGTAAGTTACCGAAAACTGAACCAGATCTGCAAGGAAACTAGTGCCATGTGTAGAGCTTTGATGGAGCTGGTACCAAGCCCATGGGGCAGTCCAATACTGCAAAGCATAATGCGCGAGCCTAACAATGTCTCCCACGAAGCATGTGAGAATCATCTAGTTTAATATCATTATGTAATTATGCATTTCAATGCAACTCGCATGATAACGAGTGAACAAATTGTGCTTTTGCAGGTGTGTCATTCTGCAGTATGGAACACCCTGATGTGTTAAGAGCGAGGATCGAAATCCTTATGGAAAGTCGGCACGATGAGTTGGCGTACAACCTTGCTGTGTGTTGCCAGCAGTGTGGTTCACCTGGTGGAGAGACTTTTTATAAGGAAGCCATTATTATTTTGAATTATCGCCTTGGACAAATATACCGCTTAACGGAAGAAGTGAGTTTTTCATTTTATATCAACTCGCAGTTGGTATGGTATATGTGGTTCGTTACAATCAATTGAATTTGTGCGTTTTGCTTATGATAATCACTTCGTTACATCACTTTTACAATAATTTGACTTTCAACATAATGATTTAAATCCATATGATGTAAATCCACATATTCCATAAGAGAAATGTAGTCATGTTTTAATATTGATTTCTTTTTTGCGTAGATGTCCAAAATGTCGTGTGATAGCGGAGTGCAGTTCATCAATAGGTTGTTGGATGTCGGTGTGTCGCCGAAACTTGCTTTAGCCGAGTGCCTAACTCAGGTGCTTTTAGTGCAAGATCTTGTATTGCCTTCAGGGTTTTGTTGCACAGCTGTAAGTGGATTTATTTGTTCGCTTGCAAATCTGGACGTTTCATAATTATTGCACATTTTATAGGCTCTTATGAAACTCTGGGTTCGGTTGCACGTCAAGAGTAAAACTTCTCTCGAGTACCTCAAGCCACAAGTGAAGAAACTGGCCGCGTTGGCACTGACCAGTGCCCATCAGTATCTCTTAGTTGATGTCCTTTATGAACAGGTTAATTGCACAACTGGAGCCAGGCCTAAAAAGAATTATTTGCCTTGCAGATCATGGACAAATGTAATTTGTTTAGCAAAATTTTAATTACGGTCAGGAAAAGCAAGCCAAACAAACTTTTTACCTTGGCGAAAATTTGAACACTTATATGCAAATGTTAAACATTTTTTGGGTTTCTTTGTTAGTATGGCTTGGATTTGATGTCACTTTACATTGAGGTGTACATCCAAGCGATAACGATGGACATAAACCACTTGGAAAACCTGAAGCTTCATGAAGAACATGCAAGCATTTTAGAAATGGAGGCACATTTAGCATCAATTTTCACTAAGATGGCCACTCTTTTCGGTAGTATTATCGGTACAAAAAATATTTTTCTTGACATTTAGAGAATTATTTCCAATCATGTGTTGTTTTTATCTTAAGTAGATGATGAATACTGCGGTGTTGCCAAGGAATGCATCTTGACAGCATTCACGCTTGAGCCAACACAAGATAGGTTGAACACGCTTGAGACGCATTCTCTCCGCTTACAAGACCTGGAACCGGATTTGCCTGTGTTGTCTCCCATGATGATCGCTGCAGAGGAACCAATGACAAGATTTATTCCTAGGATACCGTGCCAAGGAGAATGCTACTGCGAAGAAAAGGGGCAATGTCGGCAAGGACCGGCTTTGCCGGATAACATGGAGGTAAAGTATATTTGCAATGGAATGGTGATTTTTCGTACAATATTTCCATAAAATGAACTTTAACCATTTTCAGAATTGTGACATGGCATGTGATGATCTTCCTCACACATCCATCGAGGTGACGAAGATGGACACTTCCGGTGAATCGGCAGATTTCGCCGCGCTGGAAAAATGTTGGGATCTCGACGACTGCAGCAACGTTTACCCTGTCTATTCTCCTGTACTCGATTCTGGACTTCCCGGCGTCTCATCCGAGATCCTCAAAGACCTTGTGATCATTCTGGAAAGTGCCCGATCGAAGTCGGCAACGTGGGATAAAGAGTGGTTCAGGTTAGGTCCATCCTGCGAGGAATACCTGGTCACCGAAACCGAATGCAAAAGGATCATATTGGAATCCCTCGAGCTGCAAATCCCTGTCGAGATTCCGAACCGCCATTTTCAGCGAAGGACTAACGCATGGTTACCGAGTGCCAATGTCCAAGTCGAAGTCCCTATACCTTCAAATGTGTCTACTACCCTTTTACCCGACGTCCTCAATCAATGTGATGACGCTACTCCACTTGAAAGTGACACAAATGTTGCTATTTGCCCACCGGAGATCGATGCTACAAAGTCACTGCCAGCAAGTTCTTGGACACCGGTAGATATCCTGAACAACTTAGCTCTTCCAGAAACTTTCAAAGCGTTAGATAACTCCATGTCCAGTTCTGACGTTACGGTCGACAGAAACGAACTGAAACTGGTTGCGCAACCAGATGTTGCCACTTCGCCGTTAACTTTGCACGTGGTGCCGAAGAAGAAGATTAAGGCAAGGCGTGTGATTAAAGTAAAGAACTGTATCCATACAAGCGGGCGTAAAGAAGTGCTTGTGAATGCAGCTAGTGGACAGGCGTACATCTTAAGTGTGCCGTTGAAAAGTCCACATGCAGGTGGAGATGCAGTGCAAGAAAACGCTTATTCGGTTTATGGTTCGCAAAGCCAGCAATATGATCAAGGCTGCGGTGCTTCTTCGGGGACAGGTAGATCATTAAATCGATATAGTGTTGCCCTATTTCGTATGCATTGTATATATAGAAATATGCAGTAGTTGAATGCAAGCTAAAATCAATATGTACTTTTGTATATTGCAGCTACCAGACTGCTTCCAAGTACAACATGTCCTGTCGTCACAGCACCAAAACTTGACTTCGAAGGTACTATACCGAAGATGGTCTCCGAGAATGCCGCAATCAACTGCCAGACCGTCACGTTACGACCCGCACCGGGTCAACAATCCAACAAGAGACGTTTGGAACTGAAATCAAACGAAGGTCAACAGAAGTCTAGGAAGAAAATGTTCGTGAGCAAGAAGCGAGAACAAGATGGCAACATGTGGTTTTCGATTCGTAATCGCCATGGTCTCATGGAGTACAAAAAAGCGCGGAAAAAAGACCCGGCTGATGGTGCTTGCTCCGAGGTTCCAATCGGTGCTCCGAATAAATCCAGGATGCACGTAGTACGAAACTACAACAAACATGAAAGATCCGCACGTGCCAAGGTGATGCTGTACGGTGACCAGGCAAATGTAACCAATAACGTTAAAGGAGTCGTGTTGGCACCGTCAAAATTGATCGTACCATCGCAGACACTAATTCCTCCACCTGATCCTCAAGGTTACCCGACTCAACAACCCCATCCTCCTTCATTCCCTCTTCACCATCCTGAACCTGAAAACATGGATGACAGAGTTGTCAGTGCGTCCAGTGTCCCAACGTACCCGTGCCCAATTATGGTGCCGGCAAATTTGCCGGTTCCTGTAGAAGAAACTGGTAGTGTTATGGCAGTGCAACAAGTTGTAGACGTTCAGCCAGAAGTTAAAAGAGTGGATAGCCCAGTGAACACAACAACGGTGGTGATCGTCGAACCGCCACCAGAGGTATAATCGAAACGCAATGATTTAGAATGAAAGTTTGAGACATTGCCAGTGTGTAATTGGGGTTTTTATATTTGCTTTTCTTTCCAACAAATAGCGTCGTTGTTGCTTTCATTGAATAACATTACACGGCTCTTTTTTTGAAAGTACACTCGAGTGCAATTTTGACGCGTTGCATTGTAGCGTTGGCGCAAATCTATTTTGACCCAACTGGAAGTTTTTATGAGAGGATCTACCGACATTTCAGTAATGCAGTTAAGTCATACTCATTCTTTCTAATTTCAATAATTACGTTACTTAGGCCTATTATTTTTTTGTTGATAAGAAATATAGTAATTACAAGTCAGCGGATTAGTTGACGTGTTCAGGTACGATGACGTATCTTATGAAGTCCTTCCATTTGCAACACGATCAATTTAAGCACCAAACTTTGTCAAACTTGCCCTGGAAATGTACATTTTGGCTGCACTTTATGCAAGTCTTTTGCAAAAATTTTACTACTCACTCTAACCATGCTCTGACATTTGTGGTATCATTCACTCCTTGATTGTTTGGCAGATGGGGGTTTTGGAATGTTTATAAGTGTGCACTTTCTGTGATAGTTTCCTATTGCATCCAACTAAGCTTTTTACCTATATTAGTTTTAACATTCTATAGTTTTATGCATGGTAATTTATAATTATGTCAATTTCCTCTGTGCTGCATTCGCTAAAGACACTGTGATTATACATTTATTTATAATTTTTAATCTTAAACCTGGCAAAGCCATTGAATTTTGATAATACTAGGATTCATATAAGAGCAAGTATTTGCGAAATCAGTAAATTTTTGCTTTTCGGTTTTCCCGTACATTTTCTTTTTCTGAAACTGATGTATCATGTTGTTATACAGGTCGAAACAGGTGATCTAACATTATTATTTTTTTTTTTAAATTGTTAGCCTCCTATGGCAGCGACTCTCAAAGTCGCCATTTTGGGAAACTTGGTCCCCACTTTATTCAAACACTAATCCATGAATTTGAATGAGGTTTTCACCATTCGAACCCTTTTTGCATTGCCCAAGTCCGTTTCATAGAAATTTGATTATATAACAAAGTAGTACTGAAATATGTATGGGGTTTAAAATTTTTCATTGGTGCGGAATTTGAGGTTTACGGCTTTCACAAATACTTGCTCATAACCAAGATTTAACCAATGGTGCAGTCACGCTGCATAAGAACTCTATGTGGCCACTTGCTGTCCACATCAGTTCAAGTGTCTCCATGGACTAACCATTGTCAATGTGGGTTAAGCAAAAAATTTGATAATAATGCGCATGATTACTTGGACTTGGGAAGAGTTACAGCATTAAAACCATTTTGAAGGATTTTGTTTGATAATGGCTTTGGATTGATTATGTCCACAGCCCAAGGTAAAGATGATGACGGCACCGACATGCGTGGACCTGCACCTCGACTCCATGCCTATAATCGTTTCGGAGACGAGCCCGGTAGTGATTCTGTCCCCATTGAAGGACAAATTCCGTATCACAAACCCCGTCTGCGTGCTGGAGAGGCTCGACGCTCACGTGTTCACCCGGGAACTGCAAGCAATGAAGATGATGAAATTAGACAGGGAGAAGACATCGTACGATAGGACGTTTATCTGCGAAACATGCAACAAGGCCCTTTGCTCGCAGTACAGCCTCAAGCGACACCTCAAAGCCGTTCACAATTTGGACCTAAGTCCCAGGAAATCGGTTAGAAGGAGCAGCTCATCGAGTAGGAGGAGAATGAAACATAAAAGGCCTCACGAAGACGTAACCAAAATCCCCAAGTGCATCGAATACGTATCAAACGATACGGCTGCTGATGTGATGTCCTCCAGGGAGACGGAAGAAGTGGTCATCGACGTAAAAGGTACACATGATCCTGAAAGTGTGGACGCAGGTGCAGTCATACCTTGCGCGTCACATTCGTGTTCCTCGAGCTCGGACGAAGGAGCCGAAAGTTGCGGACCCGAGAGCCCGTGCCCTTCGAGGACCTTAAGCGTGAACCGTGAAGACACGGACGTTGACAGTTTGAACTCTGAAACGGAAGGTCGTGAGCAGATGGATTGCAGCACTGCCTTAGGAGGAGAGAAGTGTTGTCCGTGCTGCGATGACGGGTCACCGAAGAAATTTAAGACTAATCTGACGCAGTTGAGGCTTTACAGAAAACCGCAGAGTTTGGAATTGTCACCGAGAACGAGGAGCACTTCGCAAAGGCTGGGTTCGGAAAGTCAATGATGACAGGCTGTGATTGTTCCGGCAGTTAATGCGTTACGTTAACTACATTTTGTGTTCACATCCCACACTGTCTTTGGCAATTGCTGGCATTTGAATGGTGGTAGAAGCTGATATTTGGCAAATAAGGAAGTAAATTATGTTTTGTGATTGTTATCTAAAGACCTAATATAAAAGGAAATTGTTTTAATACTGTGCATTTTTAGTAGGGACATTCAGGTTTTGCACATTTTTACGCGAATTAGGGAAAAATCTTATAATAAAATTACTTTTCCCGATTGAAATGTTCAATGTTCACATATTTTTGTTGTGAGTAATTTGTCCATTAGATTAAAGTAACATTGCAAATATGATTGACGTATAGTGACAATTATTTTTGCTTTACTGACAATAATAACAAAAATCGGATAAGAACAACTGTGTAAAGAAAAGTTGATTTGCTATTACTTACTGTATACAAATTTTGTACATTTTAAAATATTGTTCCATGTAGCGAACAGAACATTGTGTCACAGATCATAACACAGATTTTAATTTATTAAATGTTATACATTATTAAGTTGTCTTCGTTGATTAAACTCCATGTTGATTTCAACGAAAACATTTCAATTAGTGCCAGTCAGTTAGGCCTATACAAATTTTATCATTGGTGTTGAAATGTGTCACTGTGCACAAAGCCCTTGACTATAAATCATGAAAATTATCAGCTTACCACGACACTGTACAAATATTTTTCACCATTGTGTAGACATTGTGAAAATTGTCAAAACTGAAATAAGCTTTCTTCCTGGAGTGCTGCAAAAGCCAATGGCAGATTTTTGTGGGATGGTTGGACATGCTGAATTCCTACAATAATATGTTCACAAAGTACTGCATATAGTGTGTAATAATTGAAACGAGATGTTGCTTTGTATAAAAATAGTGAGAATTTAAGTTGTGAAGTGCTTTTTTTACGTCGTATAAATTGGGCCATTGAGGAAAATGTGAAAGATTTTGAGAATGCATAGTTATTTTTAAAATCGTGCCAATTTTTGTTTTGGTTTCATGAAGAAACTCCCTGCGTTATTAATAGGCCACTACATTTTTTGCAGTATTTTCAGTAGTGTGTACTGTTTTGTTGTTATTACATATGTATATATTCATGTGAATGCCTTTGGCCTGAATTATAAATTGGAAATATAGAGAAATTGATACTTTGCATTTTTACATTTTTGTTCTGTTTTTGTGATGTTGTTGCGCGCACAATATCATGTGGTCCTTGCCCTCTGGAGTTGCACCAATGGTTGCACGCAACTCCTGTTCCTGTATAAGCCCATTGTTGTGCTGAATAATCGATTTCCTGCAACAAAAACTTGACCGCACCCAAGTTTGCCACGCCTACTCTGATGACGAAATTAGCGGCGGATGCAGCACCAGATTTCCATGATAACAGTTAAATCCTGAAATGGTCACAATATTTAATCAAATGCTGGCTTGATCTCCCACTTCCTAATTTGGATTAACCAACATTTTCAACAAAGAACAGGGTACAACTTTTGTATGCAGTTTATTTAATTCTTATGGAAATTGGGAAATTCTGTTTCACCTCCCTATTGGGAAGAAAACATCACATGATGGTCCAATAATGAATGGTACCAGACCACGTGGTCTGGAATTGCCAACCATCACAGACCATCAGGAACCATCACATGGACCATCACCGTAGCGTGTAATGGCGCACCATCATGTGATGTTTTTTCCCGACAGGGCTTCATGTGTCCATTTATAATTTTTAATAACAAGCTGACATTGTTTTTGCTGTCAATTATAACGCCATTTTGTTTTAAGCCTACAATGAACTTATTGAACTATAATTTTAAGCTGCATTGCTTTCAGTGACGCGTATTCCAAACGTTTTATTTTTATTGTAAAAAGTTGCAACTTTTCGAAATAGTCGTTCTAATTTTATTCAACTGCAAGTTCTAAATCACAATGATAAGCATTTGAAATATTGCCACCACAGAGATACAGTATATTAGTATCCATTAATATATGATCTCTATGATTGCCACTGATATTGCATAGAAACCTACCGAGCGTGCCGGTAGATGGCAGCACTGTGAGTAGCGGTAGCGGTTTGGGCGCGAAACGAACGAGTGAGTGACGGTGGCGGCCATTTTGTTTGGGATGGCAGCACCAGTGGGGTGGTACTAAAATGCAGACCCTGCAGACCCTGCAGACCTTGCAGATGTGCACTTTTTCTGCGCGCAGCGCACTAG
>JAQIWR010001123.1:0-15063 GCA_034695945.1 Glomeris hexasticha
ACTATTGATGCGGCAACACTTCTTCTCTCAAAGGGTAGTTGATGAGTGGAATGGGTTGCCAAACGAAGTGGTGGAAGGGATAACGGAGGCGGGTTTTAAGAAGAAATTGGACGAGTTTTTTAATGGTATATGGGTCGGATGTAGGACTTTCACGACAGGGGCAACCTAGTTGGGCATATAGCCTGTTGTTGCCCGACTGATTGTATTGTAACTTGGAATTAAATTTTCGTTGCAATCGCTTTCATCCATTTCTCCCCGTTCAGTTCTCCTTTAAGTCCTGTACGTTACAGTGATCCTGATTTTGAATATTGGTCGAGTAAGTGACGAGTTTTATTGGGTACCTAGGACAGCTGTGGCTGGCGCCGGAATTGCTGCGAAGCCAGGAACAACGAGTGCGATGCACGCAGAAGGGCGACGTTTACGCCTTCGCCATCATCATGTACGAGATTATGGGCAGACAGGGGCCCTATTCCAATAAGCAAAGGCAAGAATTCACGCCTAAAGGTACGCGCCGAACGTTTCACGCCGTTACGCAAAAGATTGCTGCAATTTCATCCGTGCAGAAATTCTCAGCAGAGTTAGGGATCCGGACGATTTTTCCTACCGCCCTGATATCAGTATTCTAGTCTGCCAGTCCTATATTATCGCTTGCATTTGCGACTGTTGGAGCGAAAAGCCGGAACACAGGCCCGATTTCAGGCACATTCGTAACAGATTGAAAAACATGAGAGCCGGAATGTGAGTACGTAGTAACTAACACGCTGGCTGACCAACGTGATACAACGATTCGTGTCTTATTCAGGAAGGCGAATATCTTCGATCACATGCTGGACATCATGGAAAACTACGCCAACAACCTTGAAAAGCTGGTGGACGAGCGAACTTGTCTGTTGGACGAAGAGAAGAAGAAAACCGAAGCTCTCCTGCATCGTATGCTGCCTCCGTACGTCGAGTGCTATAGATGGGTGGTCAAAAGTTTTGAAAGCTTTTATTCTATAGGTTGGGAAGTTTGTCATCCACGAGGTCCCAGTTGTTATTTATCTAGAGTTTAGATATCGAATTAATAGATTGGGGATATCCGAATCTGCTTTTGCGCGTGCAGGCAACATTCAGAGTAGGAATGTTTTCATCTCTACCATTTTAAATAAGGTGCAACATTCGTTCATTCACCTTTCTCCTTGTGTTTGCAAGATAAACGCAGGATGTAAAGCGTTCCTATATATTTACTCTTTGCTATATTAGCCTATATTTCTTCAAAATTCCTATATTTTATCATAATGCCTATACACTCATTTGCCAATCAACACAGTGCATCGGGTCACTGCAGCACATGGTATGCATATTGGTGCCAGCCCCATATGTCGATAATTTTTCTACGTTTTAGAAATACTGTACACCAAACTTTCTGAAAATGTAATTTGATGCGTTCTTCGAAAGCCTAATTCAAAATTTTTGTTGTGCCTTCAGCAGTTGTAAAGATGGAACGCAGATGACCTTAAAATATGGGTAAAGGTTAAATAATCTTAGCGTATTTGAAAGGGTACATATGACTTCCTATTTGTCCGCAGTATTACTTTTTTGGTACATAACCTGCGTAAAAAGTTACAGGGTGGGGCATAATAACGGGCGATTTTGAAATGGCTGTGAAAAAAAAAAGGATTCAATATTTTAAAAGTTTATTGTCACCACATTAAAGTACGTAAAAAAGCATTTAAGAAAAGTATTTTTGCATATTTTAATTTTCAAAAATTACATCCGAAAGATGATGCCAATTTAAAGGCAAGTATTTTTCAAACCAGGTCCTAAAGTTGGAAAAATTGTCAATCTGTTCGACATCATTTTTGTCAGCATTTATACCCCAGTTACATTTTCAGTGCCAGGCCTCGCAGCTTGTGACTTAATTCTTCCTTCGGGGTTGTTTGACGGGAAGAGTTTATCAGGGGGTACCACCAAGAACAATCAAGGCCCTCAAACTAAAGATTTGAGATGAAGTGTCACAAATTCCACTGGAAATGCTGCCAAAACTCAGCTCTGTTGGATGAGGATCGGTGGCCGAGTGGTTTAACTTTGGGATGGATAAGGCACTGGCACGGTGAGCCAGGAACCCAGGGTTCGATTCCCCGGGCCGTCCCACCTTTTTCCGATAAGTGCTGTTTTTCAGTGATGCATTAAATCCTAACCGCACAGTCTGGCAATGAACTTCAGGACTTGTCTTGAAACATGCTTCTGTGTAAATGGACGTCATATTTCGGATGTAATTCTCAAAAAGGAAAATATGATACAATAACTTTTCTTAAATGCTTTTTTTATGTACTTTAATGTGGTGACAATAAATTTGGGAAATTTTTGATACTTTTTTTTCACAGCCATTTCAAAATCCCCCGAAAGATACGAATTTTCAACTCTGGTATTTCATTATAGTATACCAAAGCTTGCCAACATTTCTATATTTCACCTTATATTTTCCGACAACACTCCTATATTTCCTTTTTTTTTCACTGTGTTCCACTTTGCACCCTGTAAACGTGCATCTTTCCATTGGTATTTGTAACGTGACATTGGGTTGTAATACGCTTCCTTAATCTGTTTTATCGGTCATATAAGTTACAAGCACATTTTTTTGTAATCGATGCCCTTATAGGCTACGAAAGTTATAAAAGTTTTCAAACTGGCAACCACCGCAAAGTGTTTGTTAACTGTAACTTGCGATTTCAGCCAATTACAGCATGCGACATTAAATTTATTGCAGTGTTGTTGCTAGTCAACTTATGAGAGGCGAAATGGTGCAGCCGGAATATTTTGACAAGGTCACCATTTACTTCAGCGACATCGTCGGATTTACAGAAATGTCCGCGCAAAGCTCTCCTTTGGAGGTTCGTATAGTACATGTTCTGGTTCGCCGAGTAACTCGATAAGTTTGAGTTTAGATTTGCAAATTGTACGTTTCTGTTTCGCTAAAAAAATCTTTTTACCAGGTGGTCACTTTTCTGAGCGATCTGTACACTCTGTTTGACGAAATCATCGGGGACTACGAAGTGTATAAAGTGGAGACGATCGGCGACGCTTACATGGTCGTCAGCGGTTTGCCTATTCGAAACGGAGATGGACACGCCGCACAGATCGCTTCCATGTCTATTCATCTTTTGGAAGAAGTTCGCAAGTTCAAGATTCGACATAGACCGGACCAAACACTCAGGCTACGTATTGGTATTCACACTGGTCAGTAGGATTAATACAAGTTCCCGCTTTAAAATTTAATTTAGTAGCTTCGATCTCCGGTTGGGCAAACGAACATCCGCGTTGTTACTTTGCAGGTCCGGTCGTAGCCGGCGTCGTCGGGATAACCATGCCTCGGTATTGCTTATTCGGGGACACCGTCAACACCGCTTCGAGGATGGAGTCGACCGGCGAAGGTACCGACAATCCGCTTTTGTCACCGCACGCCGTAACGGATACTTATAATATTTGAACGGGTTCTAGCTCTGAAGATCCACATCAGCTCGCACTGTAAAGATATCCTCGACAATCTCGGAGGATACGTGATCGCCGAGAGGGGAACGATGAAAATTAAGGTTTGATATCCAGTTATATACAATGAGCTATGTATATAACCTACGGTTAGAGGAGGTGCAAGCACTCTGTTTGGATGAAAATTCATGCGCTTGCTTGCTTCGTGGTGACAACAGTGTACAGTGTGCCGCCATTTTTCTGGCATCTATACACATTTTATATGAGCTGTGGCTTAGAATATATGTGAGTACTGAAGCATTTCAAAGCATTGGGCACTTTTGATTATATTAGTGCCATTGGGTCCTTTTGATTCTATTATGACCATTATTCCCTATTGAGTTTGTTAGAGCCATTTGACCCTTGCGATTCTATTATAGCTATTAAGTCCTTTCAATTGTATTAGGACCATTGGGCCTTTGCGATTGCATTAAGATCATTGTGCCCTTTCGATTCCATTAGGACCATTGGGCTCTTTCGATTGCATCGGGACCATTATGCCCTTACCGATTGCATTAGTACCATTATGCATTTTCGATTATATCACGACCTTGGTGCCCTTCCGATTATGTTAGGACCATTCTGCCCTTTCAATGGCATTATAGGACCATTCGATCCTTTGGATTCCATCCGGACCATTACGTCCTTTCGATTATATTATTGTTACAACTTTTGGGCCATTGTCCGTTTGGATTCCTCCATCAGCCCCATTAGGTCCTTCAGATCTGTTTAGATTTCATTTGAATAATTGTCCTTTGGATTTGTAAGGGCAATTGGGCCGTTGGAATTCCTTTAGGACGTACTATTGGGATGATTGGACTGATTGGATGACGCGTTAGGCCCATTGAATTAGGACTATGGCATACAATTCGATCTGCTGACACTCATTTTTGAAGGATGTTTGCTCGAAAAATGGCGGAGTCCGTCACGTGCTTGTGACGTCATCAGAACCGAGCATGCTTCGCTGGGCGCAGAACGCATGCACCTCCTCTAAATGCAGCTCATTGGTAGAAAGGAGCCAAATTTGTCACTTATATTATAAACCGACTTTAAGGTTGTGGTGGATATCGATGCGAATGGAAACGACTTGTTCCCTGTTTTGAACTATCGAAACTGCCATTGCAGGGGAAAGGCGACATGCAGACGTTCTGGCTGCTGAACATGACCGAAGAGGTGGCGCGGCGAGAAAGCGCGCCGGTACGCGCGGCCAACCGACTTTCGGAGCACGAGATGAAACGTCGCAGTCCGAAGATGTGCTCCGAGTCGAGGATCGGAGCCAATCTGCAGAACCGTAGATACTCTAGCATCCCTCGCGTCGGAGAACCGGAGTCGTCGGTCGTTTCCCCGCCGGTAGGTTTACCGGCGTTCCTGGTGGCCAACCGCTACCACAAACAGCAGGGCAGCCCGAAAGCGGGGAACGTGTCGAGAAGACGCAAGAGCCCTAGACTGGGGCGAAGCTACTCTTCGGACGGCGAAGCGGGTCGCAGCGACCTCAAAGCCACGATGCAGGTGCAGGAGGAGACGGAGACGGGTCGCGGCGAGGACGTCGAGCTTAACGGGCGGAGCGGAGGAGAAGACGCCGAGTCGGAAAAAGGTGATAAGCCGATGATGACGATCGGAAACTCGAAACACGTATTGCCGAACGGAAGGGCCACCGTCGTCAAGGACAACAACGATAACGGCGCCAACGGAACTTGCCCCGAGGAGGAGGAGGAGGTTTCGTCGCCGTTGCTCTCCGATCGCTGCCCGCCGGACGCGGCCAAGGAGAGCGTCAAGAGGTGGAGGTCCTGCGACGCCATCAGTCCCGTCAGGGAAAAATCGCTTTTCAGGAACATCATCTCGGGACTGTTCGGCAGCCGGGACGGCGTGGTGTCCGCCAACGGCAACGGCGACGGCAACGAAGTGTCTCAGAAGTCCAACAAGACGTTGGCCGTGCAGGAGTGCAGGCTGGATTCGGAGAGCATGGTGTGATCCTCGCGTTGCGCTATTCTTGTCGGGACCACTCGTACGTACTTGAGAAACGAACGATTCAACCCTGTTGCCGATATTGTGCGCGAAATTGTTTCGCAATTTTAAGGCAACAGTAGTGATTTAAATCGGCTCACGCTCACTTTGTACAGTGATATTATTGGGCTTCCCTGCCGTGCCGTGCTCATCAGGTTTTATCCATCCTTTATTCGTTATCAGCGACATTTCCCGAACGCTCGCGAACCGTTTCACAATTTAGGTGACGGAGCAGAGACTCTTCCTAAAAGGCCAACGAAATGGAGGACCCCGGCTCTCACTCTCTAGGTTTGGAGTACTGTATACCCCTTTATTATAGAGAATGTCCCACTGCAACCTGGGAACGGTGGAATTGCCGAGCAGGTAAACAAAATTTACGGACATAGTATTTCTTACTAATGCCATTTCTTCCGTTCGTAACGGTCGACTCGATCGATTGCTATGAATCGTATAAAATGCGTTATTAATGTCAGTTGTGTACAGCATTTAAATAGCGTTGCCAAAGAGAATTTTCAGTTTTGAGAGTATTTTGACAGGAATTAGTTGCGCATGGCAGGGAAGTGCCTCACTCGCATTGCCCGTGTAGATGTCAAATAAATCGCACGTGGCATTTGATTGACGGATTGCCATATGCTGCGCATTGCGCCATCCACATCACTCCATCGCTATTGCTCGAATAAACTCGTTTGAAAGTATTGCTGTCGTTGATTATTGTTGGCGTCTGTCGGCCGTCAGTCTTCGTCCGATTACATTGCATCCGTCAATGTTTACGGATGCAATTGAGACTGCATGTACATTTTGGAACTTGTAATGTCCCATAATGTATACTGATACCACATCCAAGATTTCAGTGTTGGGTGAAAAGCAAGTGGGAGGGAAATGGGAGGTAAAGGAACAAAAGAAACCTCCGTTGGCGCAGCGTAAATTCGTATTTTCGTAACTTCGTGAAGTTACAACTTCGAATTTTCAAGAGCGTAACTTCGTCCGTGTTCAGTTTTGTGGGGTGGCAGCTTTGTCCGAGCACAAGTTAGCACGGGCATAGCTTCGTCCAGGTATAACTTCGTGCGGGCATAACTTCTTATAATAATCAGGTAGTGTTCACTATGCTTGTCTCTGGCAAGGAAAGCTACAACGGCTGAAAAAGCATTTCACCAAATTTGCGGAGGTTTGAAAAAGATGAATAACAATACATTTGAATTTGGGACTCGATGTAAATTTGCAACAGTTAATTGAGATTTGCGCATTTGTCAGATGTGAAACATGATTATTGAACGGCCCCTCCGACGTAGCTGTTGATGTACGATGCTATAGACGTCACCACGAGAGTTGAGCCTCCGCTGGCCGAGATTGTGACGCATGCTACTCTCCAAACAGGGTACCATCTGCCTGACCAGGTGCAGGAATAGCACCCGTGGCACCCTGTTTAGAGAGTAACATGCGTCACAATCGTGGGCCGCCGAGGCTTAACTCTCGTGGTGACGTCTATATGCTCAAACGAATCGGGGGCCCGGACGAAGTTATGCTTGTATGAAGTTGTGCTTGCACGCAGCTCAACATGTGTGAAGTTATGCATGTCGAAGTTAAGTCCAGACGAAGTTATGCAAATATGAATTTCTGCAGGCGCCCTATTGCGAATATATTGATAGACTTTTGGGAAAACCTTGTATAATATATGCATTTGCCTAGTTTTACCCCATTGCAACTTTCTTGCATCAATTCATCTTATGATCCAGAAGTTTTGCCCACACTGGCATCCAAATGTCTCATGAACTATCAGAGAACTACCAGTGTGCCATATATATGGGGCAAAACTAGGCATATGCATATATTATACAGGGTTATCCCAAAAGTCTGTCTATCAATATATTCGCAATATCTTCTGTTGTGTGTATGCCACAATTTCAGCAATTTAAACTCACTGCACATTTGTAACGAAATTATGCCCAATATGGCCCAAACACAGAACAAGTGAATAGTTAGGAGGAGCAGCCATAGCTCTATATGAGTGCCCAATCCCATATTATTTTCCACCTAACTATTCAGATTATTTTGGTCGTTTATCTTACAAATCAACGATCACGTGATCTTGGTGGGCGGGCTAAACAGAAAATTTGGCAGTTTTGTAAAATCTGTGATAAAAAAGCAAAGCATTGTAAATTAACGCAACATTTTCAAATAAATGGATAAGCTTATCCCTGTTTTTCCTTATTTATTTTTTTAGCGACATTGAATTTCAAATTTTGACGATTTGTACCTTGACATCGGCGTTCCTGCACATTGTTTGGCTACAATAATCAGTCGAAAATTCGAAAATGGGTACCATAAAATATTAGATTTTTTACTGTGTTACACCAATACAACAGAATTGATTTTAGACGTGCCATTAAATAGTTCCAAGGAAAGCGTCACAATTTTTTCCAAAGATGTGATGTCACCACCGAATTCATTTCGCCTCAAAATTCGCTTCAAAATTAATTTTAATTGGTTAATAAGTTAAATTAGGACTCACCTGATGTATATGTTCAAAGCGTTGAGTTGATATATTGCGCCGTTTTCTTGCTAGCTGCAGCGAAATTGCAGCGACGATGTTCGGAAACACGCTATACGATTGCGGGACCGCTACCACGATGACGATTGCGGTATGGCTACCGCTACTTGCTTGTGGTAGTGCTGAGTGCGTTTGGCCACCTTCATCTAACAAAAAAAACAGAGGTTGTGGGTTCAAACCCCAGTGCTGACTTGTAACACATCGGGTATTAACACGCAGCTGATGAGGCCAGAAGGCCGAAATATGCATGTATACTGCCTTATTTCTCTGGTACGGGACGATTCCCACTGTGCTCTTTCACTTTGTAATTGGCAATTTGCCGCTATCTAGAGCGGTTTAAGAGTTAGAGACGAGATGACCTTTGCAGAAAGGTCAAAATTCGGTTGCCATTCGAAAGCGCCATAGCCATTAATAGAATTCCATTATCTGGTCCCGTTAGCACGCTCAAAATGATAGGACCGGACTTTTTATTGCCCCTGTATATACTTAAACTGTATTTAAATATAAATTAATCATATCATTGTCATTAACCGATTATAATTAAAGGTGAACTGATAAACACGGGTTTATGACACCAAATCGGTTGAAAAAGTTTTCACGCATTAACACACATTATCTGTACATTTACTTAATTTTTTTATTGTTTTTGCCCATTCGTTATTTCTATAAAAATGTGCAACTTACCTAAAATAGGTCATCACTACCTCACGATCAGTGTTTAGCCAATGGCGATAATGTTAAATAAATCCTTCAATATTTTTTAAATACTACAAGGAAACTTATATAGATTTAGTTTAATATTCATATAATAACAGTAATAATTAAATTACAAACCCGTGTCTGTTTGTTCACTTTTAAGTGAATGAATGTTGCGTCTATATATGAACAAAACTTCTCAATATGTATGGAGGAGTGTTTTGTATGCTAACAGGGTGGGCACAAAATAGCTACACTTTATACACAACAGACCGCACAGTCAGCACAACATGCCCTATATATAAAAAGAAACCCAATCTCTTTGATTCCTAGCTTATACAATACGTTAGGGCCCAGATATGCTATTCTTTTTTTTGTATGTCAAAAGTTGGACACATAACCCTATAGATATAAAGTTATACGATGCACTTATGTCCATTCGTCAAAGTTAGGGCAACCGAGCATGAACCTCTGATACCAGTTAGGTCACAATGGGGAAAAACGGACACGATAGGCACCAGTCCAAGCCACGTGACGTCATCAGAGTCGATAAGCCTATCGACGATAAACAATATAATATCAGAGGGGGGGGGAGAGGAGAGAGAGAAAAAAGTGAAGGGATAATCCAATTTGGGACCCGGATTGGTCCATGAATGTAGCGCCCTCTATTATTCAGTCCATCGTCCTCGCGTAAAATTAAAAAAACTACAATGGAAACTGCAGGTTGGTGGCTTAAGGTGGCGCCACTGTTCAAATTGATATTACCTTATGAAAATAATGATCGGGGGAGGGGGGGGGGAAGGGCCAAATGCCTGAGCCTCGTCATGATCGAGGTAAATCAGGATAAGGGGTGGGCCACTAAATCCACTCGGCTCCCACATCGTAAATCCAGGTTCCCTGTGGCGCTTCGGCTAAAGGATTCAATGTACTTTCCTATAGCTACTACACAAGAATATCAATGCTGCTGCTGCAGCAGCAGCGCACAGTTCGACTTTTGCCATTTCCCAATTTCCCAACACAGGAAAGGCTAAAAGGCTAACCGGAAACCACCTTTAGCCTCTACATAACCTCCTCAAAATAGCCCTTTCACCTGTTCCTATAAAACTCTAAAGCTGGATTCACAAGCTTGCTTCATGCTGCACGGGTTGATGTACGTCATGTCTATACGCATCTTAAATGAACGTCACCGACGTTCAAAGTGACGCACGTCACTTCCATTCTCATTTCGTACGTCACAAACATGCATCACATACTTGTAGCGTCATGACGCCAAGTGGTGACGTACGGCAGGCAAAGTTTGTCAGTGCTGCAACTCAATTCGCAGCCGACGCAACATTGACGTGCGTCCCTGACGTGAAACGCATACATTGAAGCAGGCTTGTGACCATACTCTGAAACGGCGAATGATGCAGCGAAGCTTGCATTCATAAAATATTTTGCACTAAACTGCGTTCTCCTGCAGCAGTGAAGTAAAATCTGATGTTAAGTTCTTATTTGTATCAATGCGACAGCGCATTTCATGCAAGAAAAAATGGTAGGGTTGTTGATAGCGTATTTCGACCTAGAAATAGAAACTTCATCCAAAATGTCTTAATTTTCTTGCGTCTTCATGCAAAATGTCTTAATTTTCTTGCATCTTCATGCAAAATGTCTTTTTTAAAAGTGTCTCATCCAACAAATGTCTTTTCTTACAGAAATGTGTCTTTGTTGAAGGCGTTTGAAATTCAAGGCAACTTGAAATGAGACATTTTCAATATGGTCTCAAAATTAAGACACTAGTGGTGTATCTTTTCCTAAATAAGACATATTTCTGGCTTCAAGGACTCAAAACAATACCTTTTTATTTCGTGTGTGGTTGTCTAATCCAAAAACAAATAGGAAAATGTCAACTACAGTGTTCTTTACTTTGTGTAAATGATAGTAAATGTGTAATTTTCACTAGTTTAAACGTATCTTTTATTGCAAAACCAACCTGAGCAACGAACTATTTCTTCAGTGCAATAATTTTGGGATGCAAACAGTCCCGGCTAATCAAAACATCGGATTTTACTTCACTGCATGCTGCAGGAGAACGCAGTTTAGTACTAGTTCCCTGGGTTCGCAAAAATCAGTGAGGTGAAACAATATGTCAGTTCACCTTTAAACACGTGGGAGCCTTAAACCTGAGGTAGAGACAGATCTCATAAATGTAGATTTTTCTTGCATAAAGCGGATATTTTGGTTGGATGAAAGGAGTCATTCGTGTAAAAGCGAATTTGCATAATCTGAACCCACGTAAAGCGAGGGATTGCAATACTTTAACGTTCAGATGTGATTTTCCCTCTCGTATAAATCTGTATTTCATTTTCCATCAATTCAAAGGTTTGCAAATCTTTCCATTGTATAGTGTGTTGCCTGTTGACATGTTCAAGGTATACAGTAATAATCTATCTAATATAATGCTGGATAAGTTAATGGTTAATTGAAATAATTTTATAAGGAAAATCATGCATTTGATATCACATGTCACACATAGCTTATATTATATCTAAAAGGCAGTTAAAAAATACAGTTAAATAATGCAGTATTATTTAGGTATGTTGTACTGTACTACATGTATAAATGTCAAAATTGCTCTTTGGCCCGCTGCCCTAAAGTTAGGAACCTCTGAATTATAATTTCCAGTTATGAAAAAAAACAGTTGACATTCATTGTCAGTCATTACTTATTTCCTTATTTACTTTTGTCATATATGTTACGTAAATGGCCACAATGCTTTTGGCACTGTATCTATAGCTAGAATTACTCACCATTGAATTTCACCCACATGTTAATACAGTAATAACTGGAGTTATGTTGTTTTTTGGACATACAAATGTCTGTTCACTTTGCCAATTTTATGTCTATATGCCATTCCGCTAATGTAGGCGTTGCTGATTTAGTGAAAAGATTTTGTTGTTCACCCTATACATATAAGGCGAAACATGCACGTGATATATGGTAGGGGATTTCTTTTCTGTCATGTGATACAGCATCGATTTCATGCTTCTAAGTGTACATATACCCTATATGTATGCATTCATTCTTCAACCACAAAGTAACACCCAATTGCTCGAAAATTAACATTATCTTTTTGCATGGAAAAGGTGAAGAAAGATGAGGGAGAGAATCTGTTTTTTAACTGCCAAGTTTGATCATTTTCTACGGTGTTTATACTGAAAGTTGCTTTTTTCACGCATGTGGTGTGTTTTTGGAAGCATTGGCAGCTGTTTCCATGTTTTCATTTCCCTGTATATATTCAAATGCAAATCGGAATATGCACGTTTTGAACTGCTCTCAGTTTTGCTATTTTATACAACATTTTCTTAAATAAAATTTAGAGTTTGGAAATGTTTTATTGCAGCAAAATCCATAGTGGCATATCTTATCCTTTGATACATGTGCATTATGCACATGTGGATTGTATTTTGACATAAACAACTGCTGCAGAGAAGCCATATTTTATTTACCTAGGTCCATTGAACTTGTAATGTAGATTTTAATAAATTATAATGTGATCTGGATTATGAAACATAAATGTTCCTCTCATTAAAATGTAGTTTAATGTTGATATCGATTGTAAAGTGGCACTATATTTATTTGTTACCGTAAATTAATAATGAATATAGATTAAGCCAACATATCCTAAAACAAACTAATCTATATGCCTTATGTACTTTACTTGGATTTA
The DNA here is from genome assembly GCA_034695945.1 of Glomeris hexasticha. Lineage (NCBI taxonomy): Eukaryota > Metazoa > Arthropoda > Diplopoda > Glomerida > Glomeridae > Glomeris > Glomeris hexasticha. The sequence goes on from JAQIWR010001123.1 coordinate 12,465, forward strand.
ATAATTGATCTTGCACCAAACCAAACCAAATAAATATTATCATCAAGTACAATTGCGGCCAAAAGTATTGTCGCGCACTGTGTGCTGCTGGAAAGATAATGACTCGCAGCGCCCCATGTGAGGGGAGTGCAAACTAGTACACGGACCAGTCCATATCTATATAGGGGAACAGTGCTTTGCAGGTGTTAAATGAGTCACGTAAAGTGAAAGTCAGTCATAGTAGGCAGATGTTAAGGGATAGAGAGGCCATTTGTGCTTAGAAATGTATCTCTACGCTCGGTGTGGGTAATGTAAATGCTATACATAGAAAAATAGTTTCTTTTCTGGAAATTACTAGGGCCAAGGCAGTAGAATATGTTACAGGCATGGACACTGCAAATACACAGAATAGAACAAAAACGATAGCAGCGCTCGTGGTGGAAGTACAGACAATCACATTCTACTGCGCTCCTATTGGTGGATTGCAATTGGGCGGGGCTTCATGTGGTTTCCAGCACTCGCAAGTAGAATCATGGAGGTTTCCGTACTGTATTGTAGAATGCTGCAATCGTTCTTTGCCCCACCTACTGCATTATCGACCAATGGCATTTTAAGTCTTTTAATTGTCTGAACACACGACAGCTGGCGCTGCTGTCATTCCGTTCCAGTGTCCATGCCCAAGGAGGTTAGAGTAGAATGGAGGGAGCATAAGCTATCTCGCAAGGAATTGGAAATCGTTCCAGATTTTTTTCAAAGCCCTGCCCAGTATTCCACAAGCCACGCATAATTTGTTCCATCACTGTGGATGTCAGCCTCTGACTCCTCCCACAGATCTGACGTGGCCGGTGACGATTGGGCAAACTGGGCGGGGCTTGTGGCGTACCTTCACCTGGCAAATCTGGTACGGTTTTTTCCTGTTGTGCTCCCTCCCTGATACTCTAACTTCCTTGTCCATGCCTGGAACAGCATTCTACTGCCTTGCTATAGGGCGCCCTCGAATTCAAGTTTTTTTCCCAGAATAGGAACTATTTTTCTACGTAGCGTTAACATTACCCACAGCAAGCGTAGAGATACATTTCTAAGCAAAAAGACTCTCCTATCCTAAAACATCTGCAACTATGACTGACAAATTACTTAAATTTAGTCCTACTTCTGCATAGGCAGGTCCATTTAGTAGTTTTCATCCAGGTCACCAGGGGCGCTGGGAGTCATTCATATTTCAGCAGCACACAGTACGTGACAATACTTTTGACCGAAATTGAGCTATTTCAGTACGCCGCCATTGGCTGTAATAACGATTAAAAATGGCGTTTTTAGTTGGGATCAAGTGGGAAAACTGGCTTTCTACCAATCAGATTGCAGCTTTATCCCAAATAAGGCCTCCATATTGGAAAAAGGCGGTGCTACTGAAAAAGGTCAATTGTACATAGCACATCCAGCAGGAATACTAAGATTAGATTTGTTCATTTGGCCTTTTGTTTCAGCCGGGTTGGGTCGTATATGCGATTATACTTTTGGACAACTGCATGTGTTTTACATTATTCTGAACTAACAACATGCTAATTGATTTCAACAGCCCATAATGCAGCAGCTGGAGTGAACAGCTTCAAAAGGGTGGTGATGTGTGTTGCGTGGCCAGTGGTGACATTGCTGATATCCAGGCTGGTCAACTATTGCGGTACCTAAGACGTGACCACAGGACAAAAACTGACCTGCTGGATGACCCAAACCCTCGCGTGCTTCCTCCTCTTCGTTCGTTTGACAAGAAAACGCAAACAACATTTGTATGTGGATGACAAAACGAGAAAATGGATTTTTTTTGTTGTCCTCGAGCGACGTAACAATATATATATATATAACATAACATGGTACCATACACAGACAGACAGACTCACATGCAGCAACTCGAGAATGACATACAATAATAATATATACACAGAATGCATATAGAAATAAGTGTAGTCAATCAATCTGCCAATAAAGACGTGGAATACCCTGCTGCTTTTCAGAGTTGGCGTAATGCATATGGCAAGTTCTGATGTAGGACCCTTCTCTTATATAGTATACGAAAATTGTTAGTTGAAAGAGATTGTGTCCTATAAACTATACCTACTCATGTGTGCACCATTCTTCAATATATATTTCGTGTACCAGAATAATCTAATATAACATAACGTATATAGGCTATAAACAGACCGATTTGATTGATTTCCTTGTCAAGTTGGTCGCTTCACACACAGTAAACGTTCAACTATACATATACAGGGTGAACCAAAAGTCTGGGCCTTGATTTATATAAATAAAACGGTGGCAATTAGAAAAAACTATCTCTCAGTTGAATAGGAAGTCATATGTGAGGAATCCGAAAATTTCATTCAGAATGACCTTGAACAGCGTCTTGAAGGACATCGGTTCTTAATCTTTGAAACCGTTGCTCGGAATGCACATGTTCCAATTTGAAAGTTGTAGATAGATCATGTGCCAAATAATAAGAAAACAGGTTTTTGTTTATGAAATAAGTTTAGGTATTCATGTAATTGTAATATAAAACATTGAATTTAAATGTGAAAATCTTTCTAGAATGCCAGGATAATGCATGTAATTTTTGTTTATTCGAAAT
>JAQIWR010001124.1:0-15063 GCA_034695945.1 Glomeris hexasticha
ATAGTGTGAAGTCATCCATGACCCAGTTTGTCAATTCCATGCGTTTCTTAAGGCATTTGTATGCCGGGTGGTTCCCAATTTCTTTTTGCATAAACATTGGTGCAGCTTCAATGGCATACCGTGCCAGGAGCGCTTTTCGTTGTTTTGCTAATATACGAGCGCCAGAGAAATGGTGCACTTTTCCAATTATATGCTTAGTGATCGGTCTTTTGTTCACATACAAATAGGCGTGGCTAGCTCTTTTCTTGAAGAGTTGACCCTTGAGTTGACTGCTTACAACCATGGGACTGGTCCCAGTCAACTCAATGGTCAACTCTTGAACAAAAGAGCTAGCCCCGCCTACTCAATTATGTGAACAAAAGACCGATCACAAAGCCTATAATTGGAAAAGTGCACCATTTCTCTGGCGCTCGTATACAGTATATCTGAAATCTCATCGATGGGCGACAGGTCATCCACAATAGCAGAAGTCTCCTGCACAGTCTGCAACTGTTGAACAGCAGGACTCTTGACGGACGTTTTGTTAGTGCCATCCTCTTGGATCACCTGTTGAGCGCGTGGTGTGGAGTGCCTTACAAACGGTGTATGTGCTTCCGGAGGTGAAGTGGCGATGAGGGAATCAGATGCCGGTATAATCGTGATGTCGACATACTGCTGGCGAGGCATTTTTCTGCCACTTTTTCCTTCTGGCTTTCTGCTCCTTGTTAACTCGGAAAGCACTGCTACTTTTTGTGTTCCTAGTGGGTCAGTTCCTCGGAACATGTGAACTGCCTCGACATGATAACAGTTTTTAAATTTGCAGGAACAGTAAGCAGCAATATCCATTTTAACTATGTGATATTCGTTTTTTACGAAAGGGCTTTGCACAATATTCACTTTTAGGTTGTGTGCAGAACCTCTTGGTGTGTGCAACTATATAAAAATGATAAAAAATTCAGTGCATTAAGCATATTATCACGAGCATAGTTGTAATTGTCAAAGTTTTTCTTTGTTGCCTTGGTCTTTCATATATTTTGCATGTGCAATGGCTACAACTAAGGCCCTTTGCCATGCACAAATTGTCATTGTTTACAATGGTGACAAGTGACTTTTTCATTCGCGCCTTCTTTTCACATCCACTGTAAGTCCGGTTGTTTAGATGTGTATGTGTCCTTGCACCTCGACGTGGTAAACACACTTTGATTATATTTAGTTTTATTTTGCCACCTTTGAGCAGTATTGTTTCTTTCGAGTTTAGGATTTTGCTCAGAGAACTAATAATTTTGTCCACTTCTAGAGCTGCCATGTTAATAATGGTCCGTTGTATGCCGTAGCCAGTATATCAGCATCCATATATACACGTGTCATCCCATCCGAATCAAAACCCTGACAGCACATCTTGAAATATTTTTCCACATATTTCATGCACTCATATGGGGAACTGTTCCGATTCAATTTCGTGCATCTTGCGGAACATTGCATGATGGTCTTCGGCCTCCTATTGGTATTTTTCCACGAACACTTCTTCACATTTTGCAGTTTTTAGAATCTTGACATGTTGTCACCTTCTTTTTTCAGGGTTCCCACAAAGTCTGGAAAGTTTTGAAACGTTTTGAAATTCTAAATTTCGTTTTCCAAGCCTGGAAAAAGTATGGAAAATTGGAATAAATGTGTTAATTTTTGGAAAAGGTATGGAAAAAGGCCCAGGGTTGAACAATGAAGAAATAGTTGAACCATATACTGCATTAAATTACATTAATTGGTGAATTACTTCCTGTAAAATTGAACGTCTACAAGGATATCTGAGAGGCAATTTTGCTGTATTGTTAATTCTTACACATAGTTTTGAAAATGTATTTACTACGGTAGTAGAACCCCCTTAAACTGATAACCTTGGGACCGGTGTTTTGTGTTAGTTTGGAGAAGATATTTTTGTTTAGAGAGACAAGGTGGAAATGGGGAAACCACGAGTCGACCACCACTCAAGTATACCAACACTGCTCATTTCAAATGTTTAGGACATACTCATTGACTAAAAGGAAAAGCTAGACAAATATAGTCTACAAAACTTCTAAAGTGAAACCACTGTTCATAGACTACATTCATCGTGCTGTATGTACTGTACATAAAGTATACACTATTAGTTTATAAAAGTATGATGCCCATGTCAGGACTGGCGCTTGATATCATTTTACAGAGGATATATTTAATAATAATAATCCTTATGCTAACTGGTCCTGTTCACACTCATATAGGTAGTGTTTCAACCCGGGGGCTCTAACCTCACGTATTTTTCCTGATCTCGCAAGCAAGCGTGCTAACCCGCAGTCCGTAGGCCCGTATGGGTGCAGTGCAAGCATCTTTAATGAGTCATTTTTCAGGGCCCACCGCGAATCCCTAAAAAGCCATTATAGTTAATAAGCAGATGGGCGGAAACCGTAGAGCCCTGGGAAAACCCAATGAGCTATATAACCTGTGTCCTGTGTCTAAATACAGCTCATTGGAAAACCCATTCCAAACTGGCAGGATAATAACTTTACAAAGAATAGTAGTTTATGGGGTATATTTGTTTAAAGGACAACTGACACGCTTTTGTACTAAAAAAAAGGTCCAATTCTATTAAGACTGTTGAAAGTAAACACGAAATTAAAACGATAAGTTCCTGGAAAATATTTTTTAAAATATTATTAACGGAGTTATTGAGCTTGAAAGGAAAAACTACAACCGGAACGCCATTAGCTAACGCTCAACGTGACCTCACAATGAGTGCCATAAAAGGGTGCAGTTAACGTTGAGCTGGCCGACTTTACACTCCGCTTACACTCCGCACATTTTATCTAAATAACTCTGCCAATACTTGCTTTTAACGATATTTTCCTAAGGAACTTTCGTTTTCATTTCATGTTTACTATCAACAGTCTTAATAGCATTGGACCTTTTTTTAAAGTACAAAACCGTGTCAGTTGTCCTTTAAGTTTCAGCATCAAAAAAATTTGGCCCCCTGGTGGCCAAACGCCGCTAGCAGAAGCGCCCTGGTAGCGTCCAGCACATTTTTAATTTTTTTCAGGAAATCTAAAAAAGGAATACTGGAAATCGTTAAATCTTGAGTTGCAGAATACATTTTTACATTTTACAAATAAATTTGAGCATTGTAGTTAAATCGTACTATTTTTGTGGTGCTTCCAAAATTCATTTTATTATTTTCATGCAGTTTTCGGAGCACCGCAAAAATAGTACAATGTCGTATCACGGATCCTTGTGATCAAATGATCATTGGCCTCTGTTTTAGCGTGCCACCCATTAGGAACCTTAATTATCAGGCCTCCTAGATCAAAAGTCTTCTTTCTAACACATACCATGTCCATATCAACGTCGAACTCCCCCAATGTCGACTCAGTCACCGACGACCTCACTCAAGATTGGAATCATGATTGCACACGCATAGCTGCACGCATCAAAAACGGTAGAGTCATCTGGTAAATAACCAGAATTGATGGATGTGTGTGCATCGTCATATTTCACAGCATGTACACTTTCATTGCCCTCAAGCTCTTCAAGGGGCCCGAACTCACCTAATAAACCTTCTCTATTCATTTGTTCTATTAAAGTGTCATTGAAACTTGTGAATAATGGATCTTTTTTGTCCATCGTGGGTATTTGAGTTTCACCATAACAGAGTGGTCTCTGATACGCTTTGTCACATTCTTCATGGGTTTATATCTTGGAATAACAGAAATAATTAGCATCCTGCAGAATATACATAATGTTATTTTATACCAATTCTGACCACACACCTGTTTCCTATTTGTTCCAGGTAACTCAATTATTTGTATTGCACTGACATCTACTGTTTTGTGTGGTCATGTTGCAGGTAGTTTCGCTTTTCCTGCAAAGAACTTATGTCAAGAAAGCATAGCAGTTAAAAATGAAAAATGTAAATTTGGAGTTGAGCAATCACCCTTTCTTCCAGCAGTTTTCCTGGCTTGCAACACTGTGACTGGCTCTCTGAGTTTCATGCCACTTGGGTGTCTGGGATAGACTAATTCTGGCAGCATTGCATCCATTTAGAATGTCCGCAGCTGTTCCATTTTGGTTTCCCAGAATGTATTGTCCTTTTGTATGCGTTCTATAGACAGCTCCTGTCTAGTGAACAGCATGAAGTTACACCATTTTCTGCCTGTAATGTGCAACTGCCCATGCACTTGATAAAAGTAATTGTGGTTTATCTTCATCACCAGTCTCCCATCCTGGAGTTTGCTGCAGAATGTCTTGGATATTTTAGGATCCTGTGCAACTTCTGGTGTCATTTTCTTTTGGTGAACAGTATGTGGGCACTTGATCTCAATGACTCCATCTATGCTGACCAACCCATCAGGTGATTTGCACAGGAATGGCATTTCCTTATCTATAAAAAGTCCACATTCATTCATTTTGTTGCCCGTTGCCTTTTCATATTTTTTCTTGCTACTGGTTCAGACATAATTCCATGGTGCATGGCTTTAGTTTGTGGTACTGTATCATAAATCATAGCTTTCACAGTATTTGCCATATTGGTAGCATTTCTCAAATGACAGATTCATCCAAAAAGTGACGAGCCAATCCACATTTTCCGCTGCTCTGCCCATAGTGGATTTTCACTTTGGCCTCTTGTTGCTTTCTGAAACTCTATAATTTTTGCGTCATCAACTGTTAGAGACTCCAGTTGCAGCCTAGTCAATTCTTCCAAGTCCTGAGGCGAAACATCATCTTTGGTTGCAGTATAGGACACGTAATGTTTGTCTCCTTCAGGCATTGCTTTCTCCTTGAACCTTCCTGAATGTTTTGGATGCTTTGCTCGTAGCCTGTTGTGAGCCAGGCACCTTTTCTGTTGTAGCCCTACTGTCACGTTCCGCCGCTAGGTGGCAGCGAAGTTGGCAACAGTTGTAGGTCTTGGGGTCTTCCTCCAGGTGGTGCGCTGGTATGGCAAGGTATTGTGGATGGAAAATAAAGTGTCGATGCTTGAGAGCAGACTTTATTTTCGGTCGTAAGGAAAAATAAACAAAGTTTCTACATATAAAATGGACTTTATTCAAGTAAAGAGTGAAATTTCAGCCTTTATAGAAGGCAGGCTGAAAGCGGTGGTCTAGATACAAGAGAACTGACAATTTGGCCCATATTGCACGGTCTTTTAAACAAAACTAGACGTGTGGGCGTGGTCGGCGAAAGGCGGGGCTTATCGTACCGACGAATAGCGACGAGGTGGACGGTGGCACCGTCTAGTGGTGATACAGATTCAGTGGCGCCATCGGTGTGTTAAACGTGCAAACAACATCACATTAGTATCGGCGGTGACGACGATGCGTAATACGTGGCGCCATCTAGCGGCGAGATGACGAACATGCAGAAAAACAACATGGCGGGTGACGCGGGCGTCACATCATCCCCCATAAAATCTTGAGCGGTGTACAACGTGAAAAACGGTATTGAAAACGGTTTTTCGTTAACAGAAGCGCTTGACGGATTGTTGGTTTTCGGCGTCGGTGAAGCTCGCAGTGGTTCGGCGTTGGAGGCGGACTGCATAGCTTTCCACTTCGATTTTCGTGAAGGTGCGGCCATCGGCGACGGACGGTTCGGCACTCGGAGTGGGGCAGGATCCTCACATCAACGGGTCGGATGAGCGATCCTTCGCGATGGTGCGGTCAGCAACGGCGGCTGGAACGGCATACGCAGTGGGGCAGGATTAGCCTGTCTTCGGGATTGATGGGCGATCCTACGCGGCGGCACTCGAGGATCCTTCGGCGGGGATCCGTGCAGAAAATTGGCGGCCACGATTGGTACTTGATGGTGCATCGGTGGACGTGGAGAGCAAGCGGACAACGTGCGGGCAATTTTCCGAGGCACAGGGTCGATTGTTGGAAGGAGATAGTCCAGAGGCATGGACTGATCCTTCGGCAGCATGGTTTTTCTCGATGGTGGACGTGAGTGCAACACTTGTTGGGATTGTGTATCAGCTGATGGCTCATCCACGTTTTTTGTTGTAGCGTCTGCGATCTCGATGGTTGGATTTTCATCCATTGTCGGAGTGCCCGTTTCGGACCTTGGTGGAGGAGGAGTGGTCACCAAATGTGAAAGTACTGGGAGTTGTGGATCTCTTACAGACTGCAGTGTTGTCCACGCTAGTAGTTCGCACAGGTGAGCGTCCATTTCCTCCTGTTTTTTGTGATTATGCGCTGTTGGATGTGCAGACCCTGTACAATGGCAGTGATGTTGCAGAGGGCTCTACGGGTGACCACAGCATCAAGTTCCATGGTGAAGAGTGTGGGAGGTCTCTGATTGCAAGCAAGTATTTTTGCTGGTGGCAGGTAGAGGCTCTCAGATCGTCCCAGACTTGCGGTGCCGGGGCTAGTTGTTTTTGGTTGTATCCGGTTTGGGCCCTTTTGTAAAGCCTGATAGGGCTCCAGGTTAATGACATTAAAGGGTATCATGTGCCCTTGAAATGTGGGTGTTATTGAAGGGTGGACCTCAGGTTTAATATAAGGTCCTTTCCTTTTGTTGAGCAGCTTCCCAAAATTTCCGATGGTGGCATCAGAGAGGTGAAGCTTCCAGAAGGGGGTGTTGTCTTGCTTATCTGGGAAGTCCAGGGGCTGCTGGAGTCTTTGCTGCAAGGCCTCAGATGCTGCATCCTGCTGATGTTTCCATGCAGATGGGACATCATTTTGGGTCAGCAACCCTAGAGTCTTAAAGGGTACGACGAGGTAGATGAAGAATATCAGGAACCTTCTGATGAACCCGAGACATCTCGATAAGGTAATCAGGGTCTTGAATTCTGTTTTGGGAGGAACTGTTGTCATCTCTTTCTTTTCAGATGATGATCCTCATCCTTCAGGGGTGGTGTGTCGTAGAAGATGTCAGCATCATCAGCGACGGTGCTGTCTTCGAGAAGCAGTAGCGAATTGTCGGCAGAACCATGGTGAGTCTGGGGAGTGTGGACTGCTCCTCTAGGGTCTGGCCGGAAGGGGTAGCGTTGCTGGTGACCCTCGAAGTGCCAGATGGCAGAAGCGAAGTCCATGTGTTGATCCGGTGCATGATGGAGAACCACCACTTCTTTGCAGAGTCCTCCAGGCACAGCGCTATGCTTCGCAGGCCAACGTCGTCTGCGAAGTCCTCAGCATGTTGGAAGGCTGCGATGTCCTGAAGGAAGGGGTTGACAAGGTCCGGATCTTTCCCACTGTAGCGGGCTGGGCACTTGGAGAGAGTTCTTGGATGTCGTTGTTGACCATTTCCGTTCCCTCCGTAGTTTTGTTGCTGTTGACCTCCTTGGATGACCATGGACTGGTCCAAGAGCTGCTGCCTAAGAATGGCGACTTGGGCCTTCAACTCTTTGAAGTCCTCCTGTGAAGCCATGGCGAGGCTGGGCTGGATGGACAGGTATGCGCGAGGATGGGCTTCTGCTGCTTCGGGGTCGAAGGCTGATGCTTCGGAGTCGAAGGCTGGAAGTGTCCCTGGTCCTGGAGATGACGTCCGTGGTCCAGGTGGACTGCCTTTGGAACTTGAGGTGCTTGAAGATTGCTCGGAGTCGTCGGAGGGTCTTAGGTGGCCAGGCGAAGGCTTGCCCTTCTTTTTCGCACCCGTTGCTATATGCAAGAAGAAACCTTTTCACAAAGGCTGGTGTCCACTGGATCCTTGTAGATGGTCCAGGGGAAAGTCAGCTGGCTGTAGATTCTTGAGGGGGCCCCACGTTGGGCGCCAGTTGTCACGTTCCGCGGCTTGTAGACTGCGAAGTTGGCAACAGTTTAGGTCTTGGGGCCTTCCTCCAGGTGGCGCTCTTGTATGGCAAGTGATATCGCGATGAGGAAATAAAGTATCGATGCTGGTGAGCAGACTTTATTTCAGTTGGAAAGAACACAAACAAAGTTTCAACATAGAAATATAGACTTTATTCAATGTAAGAGATTTCAGCCTTTATAGAAGGCAGGCTGAAAGTAGAGAATGGTCGAGATACTACAAGGTATATCGATAATAGTAGTAAGGTAGTACCATCCGGCTGTGGGTGGGTGAGTGCGGTCACCCGCCACCCTTCGCCATGACGTCACAACTGTTGCAAGTTGCTGCTTATGCTATTGGCACCGTACGAAAGTATAGTCAAAAGTTGCGTTTTTTGAATTGGAAAATTACCAGAAATAACATAGCAATCAGTGTTAGGTAAGATATCAGAATTAGGAAATCAATACATGAATTGTGGGGTTCCTAATAAATGAAACCACTTGATAAAACCATATATTGCCCTGCAGTTGCGTTAATGAATGAGACGTCAAAAGTAATATGGATTGAATTCCTAATCATGTCATTTGCAAAATAAAAAATAGGTAACCAATGCAATAATGAAATGGTGATAACTGTATATTTACAATGTAAGTGTATTTTTTACGAACCATATAAATTGTCATGTAAGTTTTGCATTCTACAGATGTATGCTACAGAAATACGTTGTGAATGCATTTGTGTTAGATTTGTAGGAATTGTAACGTAAATAAAAATTACTGTCATACAAAAGAACAAATGTACATGTAGTGTTTTGTCAATCATTTGCAGCACGCATCGTGAATAATTGTGATAACCATCTAAAAAATTTAATTAATCCAATGTAATTTAATTAACCATTCGTAAGTGGTATATCAATTGGCTGCTAACGTTTATATGAAAACAATGAATTCGGATTAAAAGTGGTAATTACATAGTATATGGCATGCATACAATAAGAGTATATAGCAGATTTCAAATTGTGTCATACAATTATGAATAGCATTTTTGAGAATAATAGATATTGTTTTAAGCAATTTACAAGACAGTTTGAAGATGAATTAAAAATACTCCGTGCTACCAAAACTAATCTGCGGCATAAGAAATACACCACGGCGTCCGACTCAACACTAATCATTACTAATTAATATTTGGGCTGCCTAACCACAAAGTTATTTACCATCCCTTCAAACAGTTAAACATCGGTGGTCAGGAATTCATGAATTCAAAATGAGCAACTGTTCTGTTGCTTCATGCCGTAATTACTATCGGAAGACGAAAGGAACAAATATCGCTTATCACCCGTTTCCAAAAGACCCAGCCTTAAGAAAACTGTGGATAACGAGATGCAAGCGAGGGGATACATTTAATCCAAACAATGCAGGAATTTGCAGCGTCCACTTCACACCTGATCAATATGAGCCCAATATGCAGAATGAACGTCTTGGAATCCCATACAAGAAGCCATTGAAAAAAAGTGCAGCTCCAACATTGCATCTAATGTCTTGTGTTGGAGCAACTGAGAATAGAATTCACCAGCACAGTGAAGCTGAACTGACAGTATCGCTACCATCACCTAACGCAGACACGATACCAAGCGTATCATCCAGAAGTGAAAGGTGCACTGCAAGGGGAATAAGAAAAAGAGCTTTAGAGCGTCTACAAAATATTTCCCCCAAAAGGACACATTGTGACAAGGGCGTGTGTGTTAATTTCGTGGATGAAGAAAATCAGCGACTGTCATCAGAGCTTGAAGAAGTGAAAAGAGAATTAGAAATTTACAAAGAAAAAGAGAAGTCAGCCAACTTAAAAATAGGTAAATGAATATCATTGTGCTACAAATATCCTATATATTTATTATGTATATATTTAAAATTTGGCGTATCCTTGGATCAAATGAGAAAAGCACACATTGCAGCGCTTGCACGGCAAAGCACCTCCCATCGTCATGCACATAAGCAAATGCAAATAGTGCAAGCGGCCACAATAAAGGCAAAAGTCACTGATGCACTGAAATCAGTTTTTACCGAGGGCCAGATTAAATGCCTTTTAAACAAAAAGAAGCGCGTCACGTGGACAACAGCAGATATTGCCTCAGCTCTCTCTTTGAAATCCATGTCAACTAGAGTCTACAAATTATTAAGAAAGCGTGGTTTCCCCTTTCCTGGGATAACAACACTATGTCGCTGGACCAAGCAATTTAAATGTGAGCCTGGCATCATCATGCCTGTAATGGACATCCTGAAGGCCCATTTCACGGACTCTAACAGTTTTGATAAATTGTGTGTCCTCTCATTTGACGAGATGAACGTGGATGGGAGGTGGTGTTATGACCATTGCCTTGACCAAATTTTAGGACCTCACCAGAATGTGCAAGTCGTCATGGCGCGAGGACTGATTAAAAATTGGAAGGAGCCAATCTTCTATGGGTTTGATACCGCAATGACAGCAAGCATCTTAATAGACATAATTAGAAAGGTTCAAGCAACAGGACTACTGGTAGTTGCCGTTGTTAGTGACATGGGCGGAAAGAACCAGCAAACCTGGAAAGAGCTTGGGATCACAAATATAAAAACTTTTTTCCAAAACTGTGATTATGATACACGTAGAATTTGGGTTTTCCATGATGTACCACATCTGTTGAAGCTTTTGCGTAACCATTTCCTCGATGACAACATCAAATTGCCTGATGGAACAATCGTTGGAAAGCAATTGATCCAGCAATTGCTTGATGAAGACAACAAAGAATTGAGACTGTGTCACCACATCAGCAACGCGCACATCAACGTCTCTGGAAGAGCCCGTCAAAATGTGCGAATGGCAGCTCAGCTGTTGTCGAGAAGGACAGCGAAGGCTGTTGAATATATACTAAAAATGCCAGTTGCAGCACAGTTTTTTCAAACCGTAAATGATGGGTTCGATGTTTTGAACTCCCGCGTTCCTATTGATGACAAGCATTGCATCTTCAAGAATGGATTTGGACAGGATTTTGATGAACAAAACCAAGCATTGGAGAAGCTAAAAGTGCTAACTTATAAAATGCGCTGCGGTAACAAAAAACATATGTTGCCGTTTCAAAAGGGATTCCAAACGTCAATAGAATCGCTAAGGGGATTGTATAGAGATTTATCGCTAATGAACATCAAGTATATTTTGCCTGCACGTGTTAACCAAGACTGTTTAGAAAGATTCTTTTCTAGAATCAGAGGACTCGGTTATTTTTATAACAACCCCTTGCCGTCTGATGTCCGAAGTCGGATAAGGCTGTTGATTCTTTCTTCGAATGCGAATAACATTCCACTGAGCAGCAGCACACCTACTGAACAAGACAGGAACTTTGAAGATACAAGGGAAGAACCTGAAGACGATTTGGAAAGTTTTATTACCAATGAGTTATTCATCAGCATTACTGATAACAGCAATGATGGAAAACGGAAACCTGTAGAGGAAGCATTGCTTAGTGAACCTCCCGATCCCATTGAAGATGGCCACATATCACGTGATACAAACAGTGTAGACTGTTCCTCAGATGCTCTATCCTACTTAGCTGGATATGTTGCTTTTAAATGTTTGAAGTGGGATAGATCCTTAGCAACTCCGACTGGACAGCTGCCACATTTACCTGAGGGATTCGAATGGATTATATCACTGTCCAGAGGAGGACTAAGAATACCATCACAGCGCTGGCTTTCAACGATTAAGGAATTTGAAATTGTTTTTGCTGGTAAGGAACTTGCTAATGGTCATCATGTTTTGCAGCTCTTATTGCTATTGTTTGATTTCAGGTTTTCATGGTGACAAGCTGTCACGCTCAAAACATGTCATGAAATCATTGTCGGCGTTGTTGGCATCCAAATTCAACAATGTGCATCCACGCGTAATACAGTTTTATGTCAAGATGAGAACGTTTATTCGTATTAGGCACTTAAATACAGTCCTGAAGCAAGTGGCGAACGCGAAAAGTGCAAAACAAATAGCCAAGCGATGGGCCCAATCTGGGCTAGCTCAAAACCAAAATTGAATATTTATGTAGTGTATTTATTGGCTTACCACCTTCATCAATCATGATATGGAGTGGTTCTTGTTTTTGTGAAATGAATTGCATATGTGCACGCTGCTCATGCACAAATTTTATGACACATTGCCATTTCATGTAATATGCACTGCTGGTTAAGATATGCATGAAATATTAAGGAAAAGCATAGGGACAAATTCTAAGTGAGTGTCAATGGGTGGCTGTTTCAAAAATGTAATTGCTAGTGCATTGAAAAAGAGAAATACAAAGCTGATTACAATGGGAACTTCCTGGCATACTGCAAAAGTATCAGTCACAACCTGAATTACAAGTGCATCAAAATTACACGTGGGAAGTTGTCCGTTCTTTATTGCACTAGCAAATTATATATAAGTATATGTTACAGCAAATGTGTCAAAGTTGCAATTCTATTGAATTACTAGTGATTTTGTAGGATGGCGACTTAACTCACCACTTTGCAAACATGCTAGTAAGTTAAACTCGCTGACTGCACCGGCAATGTAAAGAAATATAGTAACTGCAATTGCACACTGTTTTGCCAAACATATATACTACATTTTTTAAAGATATTGTCGACTCCACTTATAGACAACTCGCTGAACCCGCTTCTGCTTATTACAAACCGTTTTGCAAGGCACCACATCTTTCCCTTTGTGCGCAATGTTACACATTTGTATCAGCAGTTTAAACTCCTGATAAAACGAACTATTGATTTTAACGAAGCAAAATCAGCGTAAACTTGTGAATTTCACTAGAGATATAACAAATTGTCCTATTTTAACTAATTTACATCCACATATTTTAATACAACACTTGCTTTGTTTATATTTTTCCTTCTTGTAGTTGCCGTTTCTATATTTCTTTACATTGGCTGTGAAGTCACCATTCTACCGAATTGCTAGTAATTTGACAGAATGGCGACTTCGACACATTTACTGTAACATATATACTGTGAATGAAGTTTGAAGACTTTTCAAAGTGGTAACTGAAGACAATAAAAATTACTTTACACTGTGCTTTTAATATTTCTGTCAGCATAAATTCAAGGCTGCTACAATCTAAATATGTCAATTTATATTTCACCCTGAGCCATATGTTAGGCAACATTATATGCACATTGCTTTATAAACCTTATTTGTATTTTAACATTTTAATAACCTTTTGATGATTCTGAGATGATTATCATTACATTAATATATTTTGTGATATGCATTTGTATTTATTTGTTTATGTTACGTACATGGGAAATGTGCAATGTTTTGTAAGTATTTTTGATATTTTAAACAGATTGTGATGATTCTGAGATTATTATCATTACATTAATATATTTTGTGATATGCATTTGTATTTATTTGTTTATGTTACGTACATGGGAATATGTGCAATGTTTTGTAAATATTTTAGATATTTTGAAAAGATTGTGATGATACTAAGATTATTATTATTACATTCATATATTTCTTGATATGCATTTGTATTTATTGGTTTATGTTACGTACATGGGAAGATGTGCAATGTTTTGTAAATATTTTGGAATGTAATTTCACATGGATGTCACAAAATACTTACTGTGTTTCATTCAAGGTTTGTTAATGTATTTGGCGGTTAAGTAATTAGTTGATAGGTAATACAGTGTACTTTGTGTACTGTGTTATGCGGGACCTGTGACTATGCAATTCTGTTGTGTTATTAAATTATTATTTATATGTAATTGAACATGTGTAATATGATTTGTGAAAGACATGTGTGCATATCATTAGTCATTGTGCATGCAAAACAGACAAATTCAAAATAACCATCGATGCAATGACTTTAGGAATATAATTAATTTGAAAATATAATTTTGCATACGCAACTGGCCAGGCATTTTTATATTACTTGTCTTTTATATGTTATGCACTTTATTTCAATGGATTATCTGTAATATCATGCAGGAACACATAATAACAAGCAGTGAAATCACTATTCATACATACAAGCAGACGACGCCGCACTGCTGCTTGCAACAGTTATGACGTCATACATCTGCCTCGCCGCGATTGGTCAGAGCTGATGGTGATAGCGTGATCTATTGAGGCCTACGTTGATGTCGACGAGTTTGTAGCTCAGCGGGCTGGAACACTTGCCACCAGTAGTGGAGGCAGCGAGTTTTATTCAGTATAAATTGTTTTTGAAAATGTTTTTGAAGAAGTTGAGGAAAGTAAAGTAGTGTGTTATTACTCAATGTATTATTATTTATTTATTTTATTTTGTATACTAATGATGTAATTTAACAAATTTTTGTAAATCTCCATTTCGAGCCCAGAGGGCAAGAAAAAAAAGATACTACTACTAGAACTATGTTATTATAGAAATGCAAGTTTGTAGGATATGTTGCACATTTTACTATTTGTTTTGATGAGTTATTATTACGCTTAGTTAAGTTTGAAATTATTCTCCATACCAAAGACAAAAATAGTATTTCCCAAATGCCTTGTGTTTTTATTCAATTACACATTTCACCGAAGTGAACTGCATCACATGATGTTGTGCAATTTCTAAGTATGTGTGCATTTGAATTATATAATTACGGTGTTTTTCTAACCCTTACAAATTGAAAGCCAACACAGCTGTGAAATTAAAACAGAACAGGATCTTTTTTATCCCATTTAGCAATTTCCCCATCTTGCCAAACATAAGCTCCTTTATAATCACTTGAATTTTTAGGGAGAAGAGCACAGATAACTGGTGCAGTTGCTCCTTCAAGCACACAATAAAACACAATTATCCCTACTGTTCATCATTTCGTTCAAAACATAATAATAACTATGTAACTTATTCTTTACCTTGTTCAGTATTCAAATACCCTTTGAAACTGGTCATGTCGGTGGCAACATATCCGGGATGAACCTACAAATTTGTTTAAAAATCCCATTTTAGTTAAATCATTACTGCATATAAGATTAGTATTAGGTATATGTGAAACACGTGTTTTAAAATTACCGCTGTAACAATGATGTCAACTTTTCCACTTTTATCCACTTCTCGTTGCTGAATTCTCGTAAGAGCTGTAACTCCCACTTTGGACATCCCGTATGTACTTTTGAACCAACCCTTTTCCACAGTAACATCGTCCTTGGCATCCCTTATAAAATGTACTAGACATTATGCTAGCCCAATTTATATTTACTATGAGGAAAAGACAAAATCGATGCTTACTTCACAAACTGCTGCATCAATTCCGACAACTCTGGAACGGTAAGGGTTTCGGATATAAATTTTTGTTTCAA
>JAQIWR010001125.1:0-15063 GCA_034695945.1 Glomeris hexasticha
TCGTGACGAAGTGCGCTGTGTCAAAGAGAATGTGGCATATTGATCGTGACGAGGTATGCTGTGACGATGAGAGTGTGGCGAACTGACATGTGGCGAGGCGCACCTGGGACGAATAGTGTGTGACCAAATGCATTTGGCGTCTAGATGGGTGGCGGGTTGGCTGTGACGAAAACATATGTGACGGCCAGAAGTGTGACGAAACGAATAGGACCCGTATAAAACAGCTCATAAAATGTCACTAAACCACAATTTGTTGTTGTTATTGGAAGTTAAAAATAAAGGAAATAGCCACAGGCTGATTTTCCAGGCACACAGGAAGACTCTACTCACACATTCATGCACATGTCCCAGGTTATTGCTAATCCTTTTCCCCCCAAACAAGTAATTACAAGAGCTAAATCTGGTGACAAAAGTCAGCTATTGCAGGCCTAGTTCATAAATTTCCAAGTTATCTTAGTTATGATGCAGCAGTTTTTCCAGTTATTTATAATAGATCGAGTGATTTTAAAATTGAGTTACAATATAATTTCATAAAAATTGTGTTAAAATAGTCTTTGTGTGGTACTAATGTAGCTCAGAATAAGTTCTGCAAAGTTTTGCACAAAGATATGCATGTAAATTCCAAAAATCTAAAAATTGTAAATAAAAAAACAATCTACAAATCTTTAAAATATTTCAAAATTATATAAAAATTATAAAGAAATAAACAAATTAAAAATGTTTGAACAATTCTAATAAAGTCTAAAAGTGTTTAAACAATTCTTTGTCTAAAATGTTTAAATAGTTATACAAGGTCTAAAAATGTTAAAAAATTATCAAAAATACTTTTTAAAATTTTGACTTTTTTAAGAATTCGACAAATATTAAACAAATTCAAAAAATTAAAAATGTTTTAAAAATTCAAAACAAATATGAAATCTAAAAATCTTAGAAACAATTTCAACAATCTCAAAATACTCAATCTATTTCAAAAATCCAAAAAAAAATTAAAACAATTCAAAAAATCTAGATCGTTGTGGATTAAATTCGTCAGGAATAAGTTCGTGGTGGAATAAAATCATTTAGGAATAGTATCGTATTGGAATAAGATCATTGGAGTATAGTATTGTATGGGAATAAAATGGGAATCGTACGGGAATAAAGTTGTTTTGGATTAAGTTTGGCATAGAATAACCTCGTTCAGGAATTATTTCGTCACCATGGATATTGTCATGTATGGAAACACATCAGTCCCAAAAAATTACCTATATGTGCTCAATATATTAAAATTTTGTTGCCTTTCAGTAAGAGGTGTTCTACATAATGTTGTTTTTGTGCAGCCAAAAGTTTTGACTATTTACATTTAATTCTGAATAATTATTTGTAAATTGCGATCAATATTGGTTGGGGTACATTCTGTTTCTGTTTTTTCGTCTTTCTTTTTCTGTTTTGTGCTTTTAGATTATAGTATAATATAAACAACCAACGTGCCATTAGGACACAGGCAAACGGATTGACAATGCATCAAACAAAAATTCACAAATTGGCACCTGAAATTTTAGAATTTTGGTGAAGTGATTGACAATATTTAAAACAACAATTCACCAAATTGTATTTATTGAACACACCCAGTACAAAAATTCATGCAGGATCCGGCAGGATTTTCGAACTGCAAAAATACGCTGCATGCAGGATTTGAGAGCGTTTTCTGCAGGATATTTCCTGAAGAAACGTTTGCAAATTTATGCAGGAATATGATTTGCAGGAATGTTTTTGCAGGACATTGCAGCAATTTCCTGCATGACATGCTTGTATTCCTGCAAAAAACTTTCTGCAAACTTTGCAAGACCCTGCATGAATTTTTGTACTGGGCATATAGTATAACATATACAACTAATTAAAAACTGTTATTAAGTAAACAGGGATTAATTAAATGAAGATGTACAAGAAATACACATATATAAACATATGTACAATTGCGGAAACAAAAGTTGAAAATAATATGCTAAACGTCCTATAATAAAACTGCAGTAAACTACGTTTTAATTTTTGGCACTGAACTCTTCCCATACATTGATATTTATTTGACGATCTTATTCCGAAACGATGTTATTCCGATACGAACTTATTCCGAAACGATTTCAATTTCAACAAAACGATCTGAATCCAGTTTTTGGCATGGGGTGTGAAAATATGATCTTATGGACATAAGATAAATGACAAAGTGCGTGAGTTTCAGGCAACATTCGACAGATGGCGCCACGTTCGCCAAACGCTACATAATACGAGAAATAAATTCGGTAGCGAAGGCGGAGCAATGTGGGCGTTGGGCGTGGCCTGCGTTATCCAATCCGAACGGATCATTGCCGTAATGCCGAGTTGGTGGCTGTGCGATCGCTTGTCGGTGGCTTGTCTTTGCCCCATCCAGTCCTATGTACTTGTAGGGTGTGCATTGACAAGAGAAAAGTGCAGTGCATTTCGGGAGAGAAAGCTCGATCGTGGCAAAAAAATTCACAACAACAACAACGATCGACTGGAGCCGTACCAAATAACCTCAACACTGGGCGATCTTCGCCTTTTCGCCGGCCGCAATTTGCCGCTGCAGCCGAGCGACGACAACCAACGCAACTGTGACATCAGGCTCAGTTGTCACAACCACCACAACCACCACCAGCACCGTGTTCGGTTAAACGAGGTGCCCGTGCATCTGTCTGGCCGTGCCGTGCGGGGGGACCCGCACGTGACACTAGCCAAAATTTCGCCCTCAAAAGTGGACGATATGACGGAGACGCAGCCGCAAAGTAATTACCGAATTTTGGGCATACGCTAATATTGCAGCTGACAAGCGCGAAATCGCTAGCGGCGATTGAAATTGACGCTAGCGATGGATGCATGCGTTCGAAATTGACATGTTATTATAGAAATTGACGCACAAGTGAAATTGACGCACAATGCGTATTGACACTGAAATGAGTAGTTGTGATCGTGTTAGCGGATTGTAAAATGCAATCCTATTATTATAAACAACAAACGCAGCTTGTAATAGGACTTCTTAATTAAATTTAATGTACAGAGATTGTCGGTTTTTATATTTATTTCAAACTTTTGATATTAATATAATTACGTTTAATCCGAAATTGTAAATTCTAGTAATGAATTCCGTATGCATGGCTCGCATACAGCCCATATTTTGCTTCATTGCTAATTCCATTTGCAAGTTTATATATGGTTAATATTTTATATTACTACACATAGGCTATCAATTAAGAATTAAAATAGACCTTTATAATGATGATTACAGATTTATTACTACAGCTGAAATTACGGTTAAAGGAGTTTATAATGATACTTAGACATGATAATATTCGACACGATTGGCTCGATGCATATTATTTTAATAATGTCATTATACAATATAACACGACAATTATTATTATTTATATATAATAATGTCTTGTGTATATAATTTGTCATATATAGGTACATATAATGAAAACAATGTTATTAAACTATATACAGTAATAATTACTTGATAATAGTATGATTGATAATTTGTAATTATATAATATAAAAGAGTGAAATTAATCGGCCATTATATATAGGAATTTAGTGGTTTAAATTCAAGGTCAATGTGGTTTAATTACATTACACATTTAATTATTTTATTATAAAGTGTCGAAGAAATTCAGAGCATGTGAAAGTTACATGAATCCATATAGAAAGTATTAATTAGTAACTAAAATTATTTATTGTAAATAGGCCGAATGGATTAAATGATATATATTATTGCAACATTTTATCTTATATATAATAAAATATTCAGCATCCGAACCTTTATTTTTAAACTGTAATTTGAATTCTGTGATTATTAAATTGGTTATATAATTGCAAATTAGCATTTTTACGAAATAAGCCTAAAGGTATAAAATCCGTTGGGAAAAATCTGTAATAAATATTGTGGAAACCGCAAATTGCCAGCCTAATCTATTGTCTATATAGTTTTTTTTAAGTCGGCAGTAAAACAATAAACCTATTCCGGCCAACTGTTATTTTGCCAAGCCAAACAACCGCGCTGTGTATGTTTTGCAAGCGCAACTCAACTGAAAAGGCTTATGGTTGCTATGATTAGGCTTAATTAGGCCTAATTAGGCTTTGATAGGCTTGGGGGCGTTCATGCGCAATTTAAGCCTAATCGACCCTCGCTTTTTCCCCCTCTTCTATCGCCAATCATGCATCAGTTTGTGTGTGTATGTGTATATATAATATATATATACAAACATTCTGGGCCATATGTAAAGCATTGTGTAAAGGACATGACCGAAATGTATATATAAATAGGCCTATATGCTATATGTAAATATGGCTGCATGTCGATCGTCGTAATTTAAGAGCATCGTTTCATTTTAGGGCTATGCATTAATGGGAATTATTATTTTTGTTATTATTTTTGTTATTATTATTTTTGTTAGGGCTATTACACTTGTTTCTTACACAGATAGAATTCATTATATTTATGAAAGAAATTCACAGTATATGCGTGTTTATTAGGCCTAATTGAAATCTTAATTAAATAGCCCTACTAGAAATTATGGAAAATGTATTATATAGGCCTAGTGTTTCTGAATTAACATTTAGTATTTCTCTAAAATAATATGCATGAATGCTATTTAATTATATTTAAATATATATAGGGCCTACCTATTAGTAAGATTTTAAGTAGTATTATTTTATTGATTTTATTCAATGGGATGGAAAAATCAGCTGATTGAATGTAACAATTTGTTAATTACATTACATGCATACACATGCATTTCAATTTAATTACACTAACTTACTAATTTAATCCCTAATTTAGTCACTATTAAATTCCATTTCAATATATAGGGCTATATATGCATGGAAAAATATTTAAGTTTGTGTATAAATAATGAGCAAAAAATTAACAAAATTTTTAATTTTCCAATTAATTCTATTAATGGAAATATTATTTTTCAATAATAAAATATTGTATATCAACAATACTGATTTTTATATAGAAGTATGATGTTGAATTTTCCTAATAACATATTAAACTTTGATTAAATAAGATATAGGTTGATATGAAAAATGTACAGTTGACAAATATCTAAAAGCTGAACCTGTTTCCCAGGTGATGTTTAATATCAAGAGTCGAATATCTATACTGTATATATACCGGTACTGTATACATTTGCAGTTTGATTTTCATGAGGGCCACGACTTCAACTCTCCTGATAAATCTGATAAAGGCCCATTATATAGACAGTGAAATTCGAAGAAATCTCTTTCAGCACAAAGCCGGTATTGGTTATCTGGTTTATGTGAGAAAAGTTTAGACAAACAATGTGAAGTGAATGTTCTTAAAAAAAAAAAAGATCAATCTTTGCAGTCCATTCTTATCTATATAAACATGCAAGTGGTATTGTATAGACCAGGATGAATATAATAAGGCACAGGGCTATGTGGCAGATATTATTATAAAAAAATTCAATGTTAATCATATAACCAGAGGATTATACATTTTAAGTTTAAATGGGAAAAAATTGATTTGAAGGAATACTTGGTATTTATTATGGAAATACATACGAACCGGTCGATAAGCTGACTGCGCGAATTCACTTTGGGGAAAAACATAAATATATAGAGTAGCACGTGACGAATGCATAAATAAATGGTATAATGCATAAGCAGTGGCTCAAATCCCACAGTGACGTCACGGCGGGCATGAAATACGCAGCGCAAAGTACTGCGGTGGCAGATACCGTCAAACCTCTAAGTTAAGCGCGTCTGTAATTGAAGCCCACCTCTAATAGAAGCACACAAGTCCTTTGTTTTGGCAATTCGAACTGACCTTTACCCATGCCTGTTAAATGTTAAAATGTGTTCAATAATTATTTTCTATTGATATTGTTGCGGCGAACAATTTACTTATTGACTGTCGAATGCGGCTATAGCAGCGACATGTCTGTTCGATCCAAGCGATTGGAATATAAAAGCGCACCCTGTAATATAGGTGCATCTCTAATTGAAGCACACCCATTTGGAGAGATTGGAAAATAGAAGGTTTTACGTTATATAAAAATGACGTAAAACAAATTACGCTAATACGCGTATCAAAATTTACCCGTTAGTCAAAAATGTATAATAACACAAGGAATTATTATGCATTTACTACATATAAGCAATATTAAACAAATTCTGGAACTTATTGTTATTATTCTTATTTTAATAAATAGTAGAAAAATAAATAGTAGAAAAATGTAACGCACATTTTTATTTCAATTTCAACACAATATTGGGCTAAATTGTGTCATTTAAGGATAAGAAATCTGCAAGTATGGAACCCCATATGTCTCATTATAGTTGCTCACGGCACCCACCAATCTATTCTAAACAATGCAACTCATTGCAATGTGTTGATATATGCACAGACTGTCACATTGTCAGGTTCACTTGCCAAATCCCAATGTGCCTGCATTATGAATCATGAAATATATACAAAGTCAATGGTATAATTGAAATATACAGATGCTCATGTATCCAACACAATATTATATTGAAATCTTAGTGGGAGTTATATTTCCTCTCAATTTGCAAAATTATTATGGGTTTTAATGCAGTGAAACATGGAATTAGCTGTATGCGTCTTAGTTGTAAACTAAATTTCAGTTGCAGCCATGCGACATTTATAAATTTATGTGCAAATCATGCTGAGACTATTCAGAAAACTGTTGTTACAATTGAGGGTCTGTCTGGGAACTTCAATAACTAGAAAAATGATCGAACGCAATGCGTATCGAGCGAATTAAGTACTTGCGATGCTTCCAATATAGCAGATGTTGCGATCCAAAGATGGTCACAACACCAAATAGTTCACATATTAAGGTTGAAAGTTAGGATAGGTAAGGTTGGGACCAACAAGGACCTCATGCTTGAACTAGTACTATCTATCGACAGCAGCAATGGTAACTCACGATGGAACATCTCGCATTGTTGTCGCGTCTGTCAGCTAGTGCATGGCGTTATCACTCCACGACCATGCTTTGGCCAAAACAGGAATAATTGCAGGGCTGTAGGATACTACTGTGAGTAGACATGATGTTTTCCCACCTGTAATTAAAAGTTTTGGCCAAGGAAGTTGATGAAGACGAAATAAAACACATAGCCGCGACTGGTGGCTAACATACGTGATCTTGATATGCCTGAAGAGGGTGCTAACGTAACATGGCCAAAAAATAATAACATAGAAGAGTGAAAACTTTATACAATTTATGGGATTATGATAATGACTAACTCAGAGATGTCGTATACTCAGTCGCATAACGTTCAGTCGCGTCTATCTTGCGAACTGTCGTACCGTTTGATATCAACCGTTGTTAATTGTCTCCACCATTGCAAAGGGTGTTGTAGTAGGTACAATTATATATAAGAAGCAAAAGCAAGGTCCTTTAATGACACATGACTAACCAAGTTAGAATAAAATTGGGGCATACTCTAGCGAGATGATACATTTCGTCAAAGGAATAAGTCGGCAATTACACGTAAAAATGCGGCGATAAAAAGTTGAAAGATTCTAAAAATTCAAACGCCAGCATAAAATACTCAGAACAATTATAATCAAAATTTAAAACCCAAACAATACAAATTACAGATAATAAAACCACTTATACGACAAAAGTACTCCGAACGCGATTGAAGGAGGAATGAGAACTAATGAACTGTTTCCAACCATTTTATAATTGATCCTTGGCAAGGTCTCAATTGACTAGTGCTTTTTGCTAGAATTTGGTTTTAATAATCTTGGAAGAGTATGACCATTGTTAGTTTTTGTAGTATAGCCTATGCTGATTTTAATTATCCATGGGTCTCACGCGTACATGTATAGATTTGCTCGATTAGTGATCTAAACATTTATTTCCAATTAATGATTCGAGTTGGATTCAAACTATTTGACTATAATCTATTATAATAGGGTTTACACTACTTAGGGAAACCTTGAGAATCTGGAATACTCAGGGAATTTATATTTTAGCCATAGAAATTCAGCGAAAACTTAAGGAACTTGATATAAATATTTCATATACTATTTTAATGTGTTTTAAATTAGCCTTATTTAGAAAAACTGTGCATGGCAATAAAACTACGTAGTTTATTTATAATCTGCTCTGGAAGTTTTGCCTTAGAACTCTGGAAAACCTGGAAAACTCAGGGAAAATAGCCATCACGGGATGATTGACGAGGTTAAGATCTGATTTTGACAGCTTACTTACTAACCTTGGAACTAAACTATTCTATTATATCCATACTAGATTTAAGACACTTATGACAGTTTGCATTCTCACTAAATTATGCCATTGTTTTCTCAATCACTATGCTGTTATACTGAAAGTCTGTAAACCTCAGTTGTCGACATTTGTACAATGAAATAAGATATAGGGCTACACTGCAATTTCTCAAACAGATCAAGGCTTAATTTACATTTAAAACATCTTGAGGTACATAACGTGCACATGGGGCAATGATGAATTTGCATAATTCAAACTTGCTCCAATATAATTGGCAAGACTGTGTTTGAAAAATTAAAACAATGGTCTTAACATGTAGAATATGCCAATTTAGGAAATACTGAAAAATTTAATGGCTTGAATTTTCAGAATATAAAAGGTATCAACTATTGAAGAAATTATAGTTGCAATGATTACTAGGTGGTACTCCTGATTTTGTTTAGTGATATATTTGTATTTAGTGTGTTACATGCATAAATTGTAACACCTTTTAGGAAAACTTTTTCTAAGACTCTTCTGGAAAATTCCTATATTTTTTCATTGTCTCATTATAAGCAATTTACACTGAAATATATATGTTAATTGATCAATTTGCTGTGCTTACTTAGTAAAGAGCATGTATTTATTTATCAGTAATTAGCAATATATTTAAAGTGCAAATTTTTGCCAATTTGTCAAATATTATCTGCAAATCAGGTGCATGGAAATGAACAATCATTGAAAACATTTGTCATGAATGAGACTTGTAGGTCATATTTTAAATTTTCTATGGCCTGGTTTGGTTGAACATGTTTTGAACATACTGAGGAATGAAATTTTCCCATGGCTGCAATTTTTTAGTTAGGCCTACATATATAAATTGCACTACTATCAATATTGGGAATGGATTTTCATCATCATGGTAATATGTCCATCAATTTTCACCTGCAACTATATAGAGAAAAGGATAATACATAAGTGTTTTTGTGCACGTGCACTTGTTTACTTCACATCTGTCAGCAAATTTATTGTTTTTCAGATGTGATAACAGATACAAGCCAAACAAACATATGTACAATACGTTACACACGAACACTAACAATACGCGTCAAACGTTTCATTTGTGCCTTGCAAATGTGAAATGTGCACATAGTATACTTCCCAGGGTGCCCTACTATGCAAGCAAACTAAGTGGAATTATGATCTGCCCAAATGACATTTGGAAACATGACGTGTATGATGAAAAGTGAAAATTGAGTGTGTAATGTATAAATAACATAAATGTGTTTGCACTAAGTATACAAATGTTATTAGTTTACTAAATGAAGGTGTAAATGGGGGGAGTTACTGTGTCAAAGTGACAAATTAATATTAATATTCCCTTAAAACTAATTGGAAAAGTATCATTGACGCGGACGCTTCTCGACTTGTAGAAATTTTATTTTAATTTTTATTCATTTATATAGGTTAACCCTCATGATCTCTGCAGTAAAAAGTATATCAATCATTTGAAAATTTCTCTATCTGAGTAGATATATAGATACCTATAATGATTGCTATAAGCAAGAATGGTCTATGGGTTGATCTTGCGAATTTGGGGACGCACGTGTCGCGCGCTGTAATGTATCAAAGCATAATTATATTCCAACTTATTATTGAGTGGTTCTAATATTTAGAAGTGATATTCAAGTAGGGTAATATGAGTTATTATTCATATTTGATTCATCCTTTTATTTCAGAAAAGCGGCGAGTGTCACTGTGCGTGGGTTGCGGATCGCAGATACACGACCAATACATTCTGCGGGTGGCCCCAGACCTAGAGTGGCATGCTGCTTGCCTCAAGTGTGCAGATTGCCATCAGTTCCTGGACGAAACTTGCACTTGCTTCGTAAGGGACGGCAAGACCTACTGCAAGCGAGACTACGTTAGGTACGTACCACTTGCGTCAACTTTAGTATACTGTACGGGTTCTGACTTTACGGACACCCTGTATATAATGAGCCTTTGTGGTTTTGTTACATTTATTCCCTAGTTAGGGGTCAGCTTGTACTGAGACATGCAATGCTTAATCTTTGAAATGAGCATATACGTATATTATAATGAACGTATGCTAGCCATTGCGCAGCACATTAGTATACGTGTATATATACAGTAAACTTGTTAAGAGCGGAAACCTGGCTGAAATGGAAGGTTTTTTAGTCCTATTGGAGGCTGTGGGTTTTCGTAATAAAATCAATGTCTATAACGGAAACCTGTTTATAACGGAACTATTTCTCGGTGCCGTGGGTTCCTGTTATTCACAGGTTTCACGGTAATATAATTCCAGATAACTTCCTCTTATACAGTCAACTCTGCTTATAACAAAGTCGAAAATGCAAGACAATTAGTTCGATATAAGCGGAGTTCGTTATAAGTGGATTTTGACATAGGGAAGAACGCACACAAAACAGTTCGTAATAAGCGAATTTTGTTATAAGAGAGTTTGATATAAGTGGAGTCAACTGTAGCCTATATTTATTTAATTTTATTTTTATTTATTATAGTGGAATATCTCCCTATTATAGCGCCCCAAGGCATCTATAATTGTGTCTCTTATGAGGGTATGCTCTTATTTTGGGTGCCGTTATAGGGAGATTTCAGTGTAATATTATTTCACTTTATTCCAGTGAATTTTTTACTGGAATTGTTGATCAGTTTTTGTTCAATTATGCAATACCATAAATCCTCGATAAAATGCCGGTTTCGAGTATTAGCCTGTCCCAAATATAAGCCGGGTTTGTACTGAAAACGTAGAATATATGCCGATCTCAAATAGTACAGTTGTTATTCCTGGAACCAATTTCATTCGTTTTCACTATATTATTTCTACTAATTACAACAAATACACTGCATATATTGTTTATATTGTAGTAATTTTTGATTAAATGTATCTAATATTTGAATATTCTCATTCTGGCCAAATGCCATTTCGATAATAGAAGCTGGTCTCGACTAGTGGCCTGAATTTGAATACTGACCAGGGTAAATGCTAAAAAAATTTATTAGTGGCTTAGGCTATATGTATGTAATATACAATATATGTACAGTATTCTATGTCCGTTCGTCTGAAGCTAAACATGCACAACTTTGCACAGACATCACAGTTTTTGGTGCGGCTGGGCGCATTCGATGCAGAATCAAAATACTTATCTTTTAAGGTATACAATCCTGCATAATATGCTATGTATAAGAAAATATTGAAATGAATTTTGTAGTACTGCAAAAAAAATAATTTTTCAACACTCGTATAACATCATTATTACATGTGATTATTTTACGTGTTATACACAATGTGTTCTGACAAATTAATATAGACAGATAGAAAAAAAGAAAATAATGTAATTAAAAAAGGTAAAAAGGAAACAATTTACTGAGTGAGGACATGCATGCATGTTGGGAGTGAGAGAGAGGGAAAAAAATGACAAATGCTGTTTGCAATTAATCATTTAGATTACATTTTGCACAATTGTAGCCATGTGCAAATGTTTAGCAGTGGACATTGTGTGAGTGCGTGAAATTTGCGTTTCTTTGCATTCATTTATGTAATGCTTGGTGCGGATCAAGCCAACAAAGCAAGAGATCGTTCCGCTTAGATAGTGGCTAATGCCATTGTTTGGGGCCTCTCAGTTGTGTTGAGAGTGGTGAGGGGGGGAAAAAAGTTTACAACTGTCGACGCGCGCGCCCTCTATCAACTCACTTAAACACCATGACCACCATGTTAATTGCATGCTCGCATCAGCAGCCACATTATTCATCGCATTCAATACACAACCATTTTTATTGGTAATCTAAATTTGAAGCATATTTGCCATGAAATGTGTGCGAACATTGTACATACTTGCAGCTGTTAAATACAATGTTATCACGTCGTATAGTAATTTTTCACGCATGTGTGGACTGCAATTCATTTATTACACTGGCTTATCATATAAATCTGTAAGTAGGCTTATATTTTGTACCCAGCAGAAAAAAAAACAAAAACAAAAACAAAACGAGAAATATATTTAATTAATTGAATTATATAGTGAAAAACCTGTCTATTGTGGAATCAGAAGGGACATGTTTTCCAACACAAGGTTATTCATCTCTAAAATGTAGATTCAGTTTATTATCTGCATGCAGCAAGATGGTGAAGCAATCAAAGTAAATATGAGAAATATAAAGTGTGCATACAAAAACGGCTTAATTAATTATTTGACACAAAGGTACCCTTTGTACTTGGGCAATTATTAATTAAATATAACGATGTTGTTGGGGAATAAAATCAAAATTGCATTTGATATGAATCGTGATTTCCTTTGTTGTGTGTATTAATTGAGAACTTGTTTGTGTATGCTATAATATAATTTTTGGTTCACAATGGACCCCCTCCTTGCTCATGCACTTTCTTCAATTAACTTTTACAACATTCATATTTGATTAGGTGACACTTAGGTTATTCTGTTATAAACAGAATTATATACAGATAATTACAATGCAGTTGATCTAATATGATAAAATATACAAGATTTCCTATAGGATATATTTGCAGTGAGTACACTAATGGCAAAAACACATTAGTGAAGTGTCACGTGCATACTGCATTAGAGTAGAACCTCCTTAAACAAATACCCTATAAACTAATATCATCTGTAAAATTATATCAAACTCCAGTCCCGACATGATGCGCCGGCTTGGTTCGAGTCGAGCACCAACGCAAACTGGGCCTCCCAATTGTAACTTGCCTCTGTAAACAAATAACCTCTCTAAACCTTGGACTAATATGGTTGAAGGACTAGAAACTCCGCCATTTTCTTCCCCTCAATAATGTGGCTATGTGATGCCACGCGCTTGGTGCGCCACCTGGCGGAAAGAGGACATTGCCTGAGCGCTATATACTATTTCAATGGAGAATCCGTAATTTCGCAAATTTTTATTTAAAAAACCAATCGGTGAAAAAATTTCAAAAATTCACAAGAATTTCCTAAATTGCGTGTTGACGCATGGTAATTTTATCATCGAATTTGGTGAGACATAACAAAAATGAAATACAACTACGAAATAATAAGAAACCGTAAGAAATAAAATGAATTAAATAAAAAGCAATAAATTAGACACATTAAGAAATGCGAAATAAAATAAGACATGAAATAAGAAATAACAATACATATTAAAAGTAATAAGAACAAATAAATATTAAATAAAATTAAGAAATAAGTAACAATAAGAAATATGAAATGAGAAATAACAGAAACATCTATCCAAAGCTCGGGTCCACAGGCTAAAGCATGGGCGCGAATGCAATGTTTGTCCTCATTTTAGTTCGCCACTTGCCGGTAGGTAGCGCACCGACGGCCGCATTAACGGAAGCGCGTTTTCAGCACGTTTAGATAGGAAGCTTTCAGTCCTTCAACCATATTAGTCCAAGTCTAAAGTAATACAAACATCAGGTCCCAACGATATTATTTTAAGGAGGTTCTGCTGTATCCAGACATACATCAGAAGTGCCTCGCGTTCACGCTAACCGTGAGACCCTTGAAGGAAATGATTTCACGTGCCTTGCAATTGGCTGAAATACAAAAGAAAAATGGCGTCCTTGTTGTGGATATCTAGGCAAAAGCCAATAGGGTTGCATGAGTAACCTCCATATTGGCAATGGGAGATGCTTAATGAAATGGGTCAATTGTCGAACGGCAAGCGACTGATCCTGCTATCGCTGGTCTCGTATATAGAATGCTAATGGCTGCAGGTAAATGAAGAAACCTTTTCATGAATTGATGTCAGGTTTTGGGATAAAGGATAAATTAGGGTGTTGACTCTGGCGTTGCCAAGAATTCACGGCTAAATGCCGTCCATCAAATGTGGCATGCAAAGCCTCATAGACGATGAATGCAAACTTTCGGCAGAACACTTATTAATAGTCACACTCAAAGTGAGCTGGAACGTTACACATAATCGATTGTTTGGATCGATACTAACCGCTCTTTTCTATATGCACTTTGATAAATTACATAGCATGCAAAATGTCGCAAAAGCTAGACAAATAACGGCCTCATCAATCGTGCTTTACTCGGCAACATCCATCACAAAACCTCAAACATAATTTGATGATTAGAATCGCCATTTGACTAAAAGAGAATCACTCATTAATGGCAACTCATGAATATTACTTTGCGAAAGCCATTCGTTTTATTCACGGACGGTGTATAAATTCTACAAAAACTGTTTGGCGCGGCACGTTCACGTTTTTCATAATCCATTATTATTAATTAACACTGAGTGTAATTTGGAAGTAAAGTAAAGTAATACTTGGTCTAAATTTTACAACGTATCCAATGGGATTTACACATGCGCAAAGGAGTTTTCTAGTTATTCTGCCAGCTTGCAATGGATTTCGCCAGGTAATCATATCCTCCGCTACACACCATTCTGTCTAACTTTGCTTATGCCCCTCTTGTGTGTCTCTTTTCATTTGTATTTTGATGGGTTTCTCTTTTTACAATAATTGTTACCTTGTTGTTGTTAAGAATCGTCCTGAAGATGGCTACGTGCTGTAGCCGAAACATGTAGACGAAACCGTCATTAAATTTTATGAGGAAAGATTTGCCTTTGTTTATTTAATAAACTAGCTACCAGTAAATACAGTCATACCTCTATAATTCGACGAAATTTAAAGGTGAACTGACAGGGCGTGGTAAATTAACTGCTGTCTCCCTTTTTGGCGAATCGTGGCTGTCCAAAGGTGGCAAGTCTCCGTTTTAACCGAATAGCAAGGTGGGTCACA
>JAQIWR010001126.1:0-15050 GCA_034695945.1 Glomeris hexasticha
ACAGGCGATTTCATACGGAGTCAACTTTCGTCGTTAAGCCCCGCCCACCAGGATGACGTCAGCTCCGATGCTCAACCGTAATTGCAAAAGACATTTTATGTATGTAATTAAAGCTTGATATGATCTAGGACTTTTGGAGCAGAGTAGCAGTGATTCCAAGTACGGTGATATGGTAACCGGTGTATTAGCCGTCATTGGCATTCTGCTGCTATACTTGATCGGAGATTCTTATTTGACCATTGGTATGAAACACGTTTTTTAAGTACCATACTTTTACTCATTTGATATTTTGCTTTATTATAGGCTAAATAAGTAATGAAATATGCGCCGATATAAAGGGTTCTCTTTATAAACTCAACCAAACTAAGTTTTTAGATAATTGTATATAATGATGGGGCACTGCTTTAAAATAAAAAATTAATGATCCAGACTAATTAATGGAAAGATAAAACTATTTTTCACAAATGATTGTGAATGAACTCGATTTGGCTCAATTGACATTATTATGGTACAGCCTCGTTGTATGTAAAGCCGGGTGTATGCTATCTTACGTTATTCATTACATACATCCAGATTGTTTGAGTTTTTCAGTATTCAACTGGTCTCAATCCCATCCACAGGCAATGAGGTATGGGATAATTGTATGTGTGCTATTCGGGAAGTATTAGCTGTTATGTATTTAAAAATACACAGCTGTTGTAATGCCAAGTGTTAATTACCAAAATATTTATCATTCATTAAACATTATTTTTAAAAAAAAATTTATTTTCCAAAGTATTTCATGGCCCTATGGTAAAATATTGCTGCGGCTATGGTCCTTTTACGGTGTCACCACAGAGTTGGTACATGTCAAACACCTCTTATATTTGCAACAGACAGTTTCCGTTGTTCTTTTACTTCTCCTCACACACATTCTGATGTGTGTGGCCTTGTCCACGTGTCATGTGGCGGATGCCTGGTTGTGGGACCAATGATCTTTTGGTCCCAAACCCCTTAACCCCGCTTATACATGTATATGTTACAGGCAAAGTGAGAAATCAGGCAATATGTGCAAAATTATTACGTAGAATCGCCGATTAAGATTAAACTAAGCGTTTTACGACAAAAACACCGTCAACATAAATTGTCCGCAATAGCTAAATACGGCTAAATACGTTCATTAAACTAGCTCTCGTAATTTTTGGAATTTTAGGTTAGGTTTATTGTTAACTGCGCTTGTAGTTACGGTAAGTGCAGCCAACAAACCTATCCTAACATTCCAGAAATTACGAAAGCTAGTTTAACGAACGTATTTAGTTATTGCGGACAATTTATGTTGACGGTGTTTTTGTCGTAAAACGGTTAGTTTAATCTTAATCGGCGATCTTACGGAATAATTTCTCACATTGCCTGGTTTCTCACTTTGCCGGTAACATATATATATAATAGTAGCACCAGTGCAATGGTGCGCTTTTCCAATGAAAAGATTTAGTTAAATGCTCTATTGTTCGAACCGGTTTGACCATTCACCCCTATATGACGGCTAAATGGTGGACAATAGAGCATTTAACTAAATCCTTTAATTGGAAAAGCGCAACATAGCATTGGTGCTACTATACATGATGAGTATAGAAAATAGAAATTACCTAGGGTGCATGAAAACATACAACATACATTCTGATAATAATACCGTTTATTAAAAAATGTATTACCGTAACATATATAAACAACATGAAAACATGCAGCATTAAAAAATATCATTTGATCCATTCACGGCTCCATGAAAATGCTGGCAAGTTGGGTGGGTATCCAACATGCAAGTTATCTAAAATGCACAGAAAACGAGTGTATAATTAATTTCTCTGCACAACAGTTAATATACAGGGTGATTCTTTGAAGTCTGATTACCTTAAAATTTAATCTTCAACAGTATCGGACAACAAAATGTCTTAATTTTTATGTTTGTACGTATATGGATCTCATTTAATGAACATGGTAACCAAATTCTCGCATGGCCTTGACAAAGTTATTCAAGGTCATTAAATCCTATATCCTTGTAAGGTTTTGTTTTAGGTCAAAAGGTCGCCATCAAAATGTCGTAGTACAAAAGGTTGCGTCCAAAACATCACCAGCCAAAAGATCACCTCGTAAAAAAACCTAACCTAACTGAACCTGACCTAACCTTACATTCCCTGGTATAATCGTTTTAATGACGACCTTTTTGAAGGCGATCTATAGACCTTATAGAGCAAAAAATTACAAGGATAAGTATTCAATGACCTTCAATAACATCGACAGGGTCACTCGAAAATTTGGTTACCGTGCTTCTTCATGAGATCCATATATTATACACATAAAAAGCGATTTTTTTCTTATCCGATACTGTTCAATCATGCTTCAATGGAATCTTGAAATCTGAATTCCTCAGCTCCAATACAGCGTAATCAAGCATCTTTTCGTTGAAATTAACATACGTACAGCAGCTGTTTGCACCAGCGCAATTCTTCATTCCATAAACATTTTCCACATTCCAAATTTTAAATTCATGCTGTTCGATGGACGTCTCCGGAATTTTCCCCATTCAGCACATCTGTGCACCAATTGTGTACAATGCACTCATAGAGCTGTATCAAGGCATGGACACTGCAAATAGAATAGAACAAAAACGATAGCAGCGCTTGTGGTAGAAGTACAGACAATCACGTTCTACTGTGTTATCGACCTATGCGTTTTAACTGTCTGTACACACGGCAGACGGCGCAGCTGTCGTTTTTCCCCCCAGTGTCCATGCCTTTAACCACATTCTACTGCCTTGGCTGTATTAATACAGCTCTATGAATGCACTGTACACAACTGTGCACCAATTGTGTACAGTATATGGTGCACCAACGGTGGTGCACAACACACAGTACACAACTGTGCACCACTGTGTTCAAGTTCTTGTGGACAATTTCGTAGTGCACAAAATATCGATCTTGTATTTTATTTTAACAAATAAATTTTTGTCCACAATTGTGCACAAACTTTTCTCCTGGGCGTTGATGACGTCAAATGCAGCAACACGCAGCAACCAATCGCAGCGTTGCATCCCGTTACGACGACCTAGAAATTGATGTTTACATTGTCAACTACAAACTATAGAGGCGCTTCTGTATGGGAAAATCGTAAAACGCTCCTAGCAGAAGCGCTTTTGTTGATGACTAACGCCATTTGCGCTTTTGTTGACTCACGCCATTTGCGCGTTGGATCATTGTGGGCTGGACGAATTTAAATTTTCCTGCACGAAGTTTGTTTCATAAAATATGCCGTTCGGCGTTAAACCAATTTGCAGTGAATGTAGCGCCAGTTCATCTAAGATGTGGAGACGAAACGAAAAAGGGGCAATAGTTTGCAATTTGTGCGTAGCAAAAAAAAATAATAATACTGATGGCGTTCACAATAATGGCAACGTTGATGGTAAGAAATCAGGTGTGAATGGAGAGTGCATGTCCTTCTGTTGTTTTGAGGAAAAGCACTAGAGCTGGAGCAACCAAGAATCAAAATCCATCTCAGGCAAAGGCGAATTATATTCAAGAAAATGTGTCAACACAAAATCATCCCTCTTGTTCATTTTGTCCATGCATTAATTCCTAATTGTCTTCCATTTTGGCAGGCAACAAAGGCACCAGCTCAAGTACAGCAACACCATTGACATCCGATTGTGTATTTTATAAAGTGAGTACCAGCCAATTATCACATATGGTAACATTGTGCAAAGTGCCAATTAATTGTAAAAACATTGCATTATATAATGTAATGATGTTTGTACATGCACATAAATAATGTTAAAATGACCATGACAAAGCTGAAACCCAACTTATGAAACCCCAGTGACACCAAACCTTAATTAAGCAACTTCTCCATAATTTAAGAGAATTTAATAATCCACCGTGTTGCGTGTCGATGTAGCGTTATATAATAGAAAGTGTACATTAATCATTAAATGCACCCAACATTTATCTAAACATAATAAAATGATGTCATTGCATTACATTACCGCACCCTGAAATGTCTGCACCATTGATTTGTTTTAAATTTCACAGGGGAGTCATTTCCGAAGCGGAGATATCGTATCGTTGTTGGATGTCGGAGGTGGCGTTCGCTACGCTCAGATCCGTGGACTACTCCAAGATCAATACTGTGAGAAAAGTGCACTCATCACCTGGTTAATCCCAACACAAAGCAGTCCAAAAGACAGTTTCGATCCCTCAACGTACATAATAGGTGATTGGTTTTGTGAATTTCACCACGCAGTCAAAAAGCCAAAAATCACGGTTGCACAAAAATAATTATTGTATAAAATGTTATTCGTAATTAAAATGTACAGGTCCAGAGGAAGAGATCCCCAGGAAACTAGAATGTATGGAATACGTTCGCCATGCTCCTTCGGACTACTTCCGAGAGAAGAATTAACCGTAGCCTACGTTACCGCATAAACCCAAAGCTGGTTTTATCTGGGCGAGGCTCAGGCCTCACATTCAATCCAATAGTTAGCACGATGATATATATTTCAATCCATATTATATATCTGTATATCCATGTGTGCAAATTGTCATTGTCGTGCAGCTTAGTTGTTAAATACACCCACTGAAAAATTACTACATGTTGCTCTACATCAGTGTGTCTCCTCAATATTTTTGCTTTGTAAGCGTTCGCGGGGCTTTTATTTACAGCGTATTCTATAACGGTGATTTTTCTACTTGGGTCATTATTTTCACAGGTGATGATTTTCGCCGGGAGACCCCGAGTGCGAATATCGCGAAAATTAATAGCGCGCCTATAGGAACCACTTTTCCACTATCTTGTGGGTGGTTAATCAACTATAATTTTTAATTACCAATTTAGAATACCGTATTCGTCATTTTTTCCCCATGACATTTCTCAATGGTGCGACGACCCTTGTTTCGGCTCATCACAAGAAACCGACAATTATCAAAACCAATTTAATGTGTATTTTGAATCAGAATGAATAAATTGAATACACATATTAAACAAGATGTTTAAACATTTTCGTGTATATATTTCCTAGCAAATGTACCAAGTTACAGATACGTTAAATTACGCACAATTTACACGCCATTGCATCACCCTACGATTTCCAGTTTTTCGTTGTATTTTCTGAAAAACCCTTTGCTTAAAGGAGAACTGACACGGCCTTTTTTCCTTCACCAAATTCGTTGAAAATATTTCCACGCCTCAACATGCAATTTTGGAAATTAATGTGATTTTTGAAATTTTTTCATCAATTCGTTTTTTAAATACAAATTCGCGAAAATACCAATTTTAGGGAACCACTGGGAACCAGAACGTCATAATATGCATCTATATGGCACACCGTTGTACAGAAACAGGCTAAATGACTACTGGCTATATACAGGTGGCTTCACCACTGCACACCCTCCTAGTTCCTCCTAGCCTCTCAGTACAGGTGCAAAAACACACAAAAACTAACAAACTTGAATCTGTTATAACTCATCTAATAATTTAAAAAAAGAAGAAATGAACTCATAGTTTTCATTTTAACCATTCTTTCCGACGTCCGAATATCATGGGGTGTTACAAAACCGTGTCAGTTCTCCTTTAATTCATAAACATACTTATCGTAACAGGACAAGCTGGTGCAACTTTCGCTAGTCGAGGTACAAGTCCTAAACACATTCAAAAAACATGTTTATGTACATTTCAATAGCAATTCTTCAAAATTAATAACCAACCTGTAAACAATGCTGGATCTCCATTCTGGTGATATATTCTCCGTAACCCATTGGTAGCGAATCATTGTGAATCTTTCATAAGTCATTTATTACCACCCAAATCCTATTTTCCTTTTGCCATTTTAGCTGAATTTGCGGGGGTTTATAAGAAACAGCCTGTAACATATATGTCACGTTGTGCACTAGAATGTACTTTTTATGCAAACAAATTTTTTCAATGCATAGGAAACTTTACAATTCTCTATATTGAAATATCAGTGTGGAATGACATAAAAGAAGTCATACAATGACCTACATTACATTTAATACATTTTGTGCGTCATACAGTAGTACACCATTTGCCTTGACAACGACGACATTTATTATCGGCTATAAAAGCAATCCAGTGG
The DNA here is from genome assembly GCA_034695945.1 of Glomeris hexasticha. Lineage (NCBI taxonomy): Eukaryota > Metazoa > Arthropoda > Diplopoda > Glomerida > Glomeridae > Glomeris > Glomeris hexasticha. Next base: position 6,122 of record JAQIWR010001126.1, read on the forward strand.
TTTTGGTTATCATTTCTTGCAGAATTTAGTAAGGCTGCTGCAGCTATGCAGCTACAGCTGTGGAAAAGCCACTTGCAGCTATGTTTATGCCTGCAGCACACCTGCTGCAGACATGAGGCAGAAAATATGTTGAATGCCGCACATATATAGCAACCATCTGGCATGAATGCGGCATGGCTGCGAGCTTCATGGCTGCCAACTGAGTGCATGTGAGCTGCATGCCACATTGCTGCAATGCGCCGCATTCAACAAATGTCCTGCCTCATGTCTACAGCAGGTGTGCTGCATGCATAAACAAGGCTGCAAGTGGAACCTCCACAGCTCTGACTGCATAGGTGCAGCAGCGTTACATATTTACGTAGAGATAAAGTCGGCGATTACTAGCAACATTGCCTACTGGTAAGATAGTGTTACCTACTCTAGGAGCAACCTTGTACTAGTGCACTAAATACATTTGAACAACATCCCGTCTAAATTCCAATTGTGAGACTGATATACCAGATTATCTTCTGAGAAGCTATGCATTTTTATACGTACCCACAATTGTCGGACAGTTCAATAAAAATGGCATCCATTGGATCATCTTCTAGTATATCCAATTCCTCTAGCAGGGTGATTTTTCTAGCAGAGATTACAGTTGTATAATACACACATTTTTATTTGACCAGAGATGATACCAAAATTGCTGGCAATGAAAATGATGCAGTGACGATCCTCAAGGATTAATTACGAAGGTGAAGTTGCAAAAAACTGTATTTCTTATAATTCCTAATTTCCAGAAGCTAATATATTAAAATAACTGAATCAAATTAATTAAAAAAAATTGTAGATGACAATGCTGTTGTGTTATTTTAATAAATGGAAATTCGCAGTTACATGGAATGAGACATCAACTGGAGATGGAATCCAGAACGATGAAAACAGAGTTCATAAAGTTCAGTCACTTATGGGCAGTAGTACACCAATCACACAGGAACACACTTGATAACTTCCCATACATCAAGGTTTCAGATGGAACCTCACACATTTGAAATAGCACTTGAAAACGTCCTGACTTACAAGGAAAAACTTTGACGAGAGCGATCACACAGTTGTTGCTCAGGAGACATTCATCATGGGACTGACCTCTTAACAGTATATTCAACAACCTTAGGTAGAGCGATTAATTAAACATGCAACAAAAGCTTAAGAACGAGATTAGGCAATAACAACATGTGATAACAAAAGCCCAATTTCATTGCGCAATAAAAACAAACTGGACGAGTTCCAGGAAAAACAGTCAAGGTCCAACAAACTCCCCCTTTCACGGAACACAATAATAAACATTTATAACACGCCAAACTTATCTCGTAAAAATTCAAGTCGTTGACGTTGCAACGGTTTTGTGAGAAGATCAGCCTTATTGTTCTCGGTCGGGATATAACCCAGTCGGATTTCATTCTTGCTCACTGCATCCTGGACAAAATGATAACGGATATTGATGTGCTTTGATTTAGAACTAATGACATTATCGTTCGCCAAAAATATCGATGCTTGGTTGTCACAGTTCAGCAGAGTAGGTCCACCGATCATCCAGTCTTGTCCAATTTCTTTGAGTAAATTTCGGATCCATAACACCTGCTTCGCTGATTCCGATAAAGCCACATACTCCGCCTCCATCGTTGACATGGCGACACATAACTGTTTAATAGATCTCCAAAAAACAGGAGTACCTGCCACCTCCAAGCAGAAGCCACTGCATGATTTAAAGTTTTGAGTGTCAGTTCCCCAATCAGAGTCCGAATAAGAAACCATTGGAGTTTCTAGACCCTTGATAGTCAGTTTCAAATTCGTAGTGTGTTTTAGGTATCGAAATATGCGTTTCACCGCCATCCAATGTTCTCGCGTTGGACTAGCAACATGTTGACTAAGCTTTCCAACGGCATAGGCAATATCGGGACGTGTACCATGTGCCAAGTAGCGCAAAGAACCAATAGCTTCTCTGTAGGGCACATCCGGTTCCAAGGGGTAAGTATCTTGGGCAAGAGGTAACTTCTCCATTGGTGTTGTCACTGGCCTACACTGTGCCAAACCGTATTTGTCAAGGATTTCATTAATGTAGGCTTCTTGATCAAGAATAACATGTCCATCAGGACCTTGGTGTATGGCTATGCCCAAAACACGCGTAGCTAATCCCAGATCACGTGAAGGAAACAAGCTCCCCACCTTCTCTTTTACTTCAATCATGATCTCAGTGTTTTCAACAATCATCACAGTATCATCTACACTTAGGCCCAGAAGAGCAACACCTTTGGCACTTTGGTAGTGGTAAACACACGGTTCAATACGGCTCCTTTGCAGACCAGTTTCGAGAAGACGTCTATTGAGTTCCACGTTTCAGTCTCGTCCAGCCTGTTTTAAGCCGTAAATACTTTTGTTGAGCTTGCAACAAAGATCCTCAGTCCCAGGAATTACAAAACCAGGTGGCTGCTTCATATAAACATCTTGAGTCAAGGGTGAATTTAAATAAGCACACTCAAAATCAAGATGGTGAATTTCCCATTTCTTCCCGGCTGCCATTGCTATTATCAATTTTATAACATCAAGGTTGGCTACGGGGCTATAGGTGTCATCATAATCAGTTCCTGGTCTTTGTTGGCATCCCTGTGCGACAAGGCGCGCTTTATAGATGAGTTTAGCACCTGTCTCTTTAACTCTAAAGACCCACTTGCAGCCAATAGGAGTCTTTCCTCTCGGACATTCTGTCACATCCCAAGTTTTTATCTTCAAGAGTGATGAGTATTCGTCATCCAGGGCTTTCTTCTATTCAGTACTAAATGGCCCTTTCAAGGCTTCCTCTAGAGTAAGTGGCACATCTGTCTTAATCACATTAAGATAACGCGCCGGTGCACGTAAGGTCTCTCTTGATCGAAGGGTCATAAACAAATCAGGGAGGACTGCAGCTTCTGGCTCTTGGTCAACAATAGGTTCCGGTAGAATTTCAGGGGTATTCTCAATAGGTGGTTCGACTGGCAAAGTAGGGCGATTATCTTGGTTATCTTGGTCACAAATCACATAGGCAATATCATGGTACTCCTGTGGAGCAATTGGCTCTGCGCTTTCGGGACCACCCTTTATGAACCTCACATCTCTGCTCTCGATGACTTGGGTTGTTCCAGGTTTCCAAATTCTGTAAGCAATCCGTTGATCCGAGTATCCAACAAACACACCTTTCCAGGCGCGATCATCAAGCTTATATCTATTACGGTCTAGTGTACTCACATAAGCACAAGATCCAAACACACGAAAATGTTTGACAATAGGTTTCCTTTTTGTCCAGGCCTCTTCAGGTACTTGATCTTCAAGAACTTTAGTTGGACATCTATTTCATACATAACAAGCTGCCATTGCTGCTTCAGCCCATAAGAACTTGGGGGACTTGGAGTCAAGAAGCATGGTACGAACCGTCTCCATCAGTGTACGGTTGTAACGTTCTGCAATGCCATTTTCAGCTGGGGTATCTATATTGGTACGTCGTATCTGCACACCTTCCTTTGTTAAATAGTCCTGGAACTCTGCACTCACATATTCTCCACCATTGTCGGAAACGAAGACTTTTATAGTTTTCTGTGTAGAGTTCTCTACTTTCTTCTTCCAAGAAACAAAGGTTGACAGCACCTCTGACTTGTTCTTGATGGGATACACAAAGGCTTTTCGAGATGCATTATCAATGAAAGTTAAAATGTACCTATTTCCTCCCAGAGATTCGACTGGCAAAGGACCACAAACATCCGAGAATACAATGTCCAAGGGCTGCGATGGATGCCATTCTTTAGCAGTAGACAGGGGAACTCTGGCAAACTTCCCTCTATTACAAGCATCACACTGAAGGTCATACGGTGCCAAACGAGGAAGGCCAACCACCATCTGTCCTTCAGATAAAGCACGAAGCGATTTCATCGACACATGGCCCAACCTTCATTGCCACAAAGCAGTGAGGCCCGTAACCAAACAAGCATGGACTTGGGGACTTCGTAAAAGAACAACATCTTGCATGACGTAAAGGTTTGACTCAGTCCGATATGCTTGCAGAAGCATGACACCATCGCGCTCCACCACACATGATCCATCAGATGCTAAGGTCACTCGCGCTCCTTTTCTTGTAAAACTACTAACAGATAGTAGTCTTGAACCCAGGGAAGGAACATGGTAGACATCAGTCAATGTGATCAAATTGCTTCCATGTTTGATCATCACAAACTTAATTCCCTTTACTCTGCATCTCTGGCAATTCGCTGTTATGGCATACGAGTTCATTGGCACATAATCTTGGAAGTCTAGGCGATCCGGAGACATGTGGACAGTAGCTCCACAATCTATCAGCCATTGAGGTTGAGGTCGATCAGTCTTGAGTATACTTAGACCTGAAGTATTCAGTGCATGCACTAAAGTCGTATGTGTATCACCCTTAGCTGAAGCCGGAGCAGGATTTTCCCTTATTTGCTTTGGTCTTCTGCATGCTCTTGCCAGGTGTCCTCTTATACCACAATTGTAGCATTTATGGGAGTCTTTTCAAAAGTAGTTAGGCTGCTGTCTGGAGTCAGAAGTCCTTGCAATCAGGACATTAGTCTTGTCTGGCTCGAGTAGTTTAGTGATGGTTTCTTGCCCCTTTACTTGTCTACGACGATATTCACCCACTAAGAGTGTCTGAATACGTTGAGAGGTGTAGTCTTTGTCGTTCATGGCATATTGTCTCATCAATTGGAGCCTGACAACCAGACTTGACAACATCTCCAGCTAACTGGCGCACACGATTAATATAGTCCTGCATATCTTCACTTTCACTGAAAGTGCAGGTCACTAATTGTTTGAAGGACTGCAAGCGACGAAGTCTGGTCTTGGGCTGGAAGGTGGTTTTCAATTTCTCCCAGATGGCTTTTGGGTCAGTAAGGTCCATCACTATCGGTTGAATTTCATCCTCGATGGTCAAAAACAATGTCCTCATCGCCTTGGCCATCCTTTCGGAATAAGCAACACCAGCCTCGGAGGTAAGAGACTGTGGCATAACATCTAGTCCATCTGTGACTCCAAAGAGCCCTTTTTCGAGGAGGACAAGGCGCACATTGAAGGCCCACGTTCTATAGTTGTCGCGATTCAGACGCTTGATTCCAAAAGGTCTTTCTTTGTTGATGTCCATCTCCGGGCCCATAACCTTTTTGTTGTGTTATTTTAATAAATGGAAATTCGCAGTTACATGGAATGAGACATCAACTGGAGATGGAATCCAGAACGATGAAAACAGAGTTCATAAAGTTCAGTCACTTATGGGCAGTAGTACACCAATCACACAGGAACACACTTGATAACTTCCCATACATCAAGGTTTCAGATGGAACCTCACACATTTGAAATAGCACTTGAAAACGTCCTGACTTACAAGGAAAAACTTTGACGAGAGCGATCACACAGTTGTTGCTCAGGAGACATTCATCATGGGACTGACCTCTTAACAGTATATTCAACAACCTTATATAGGTAGAGCGATTAATTAAACATGCAACAAAAGCTTAAGAACGAGATTAGTCAATAACAACATGTGATAACAAAAGCCCAATTTCATTGCGCAACAACAACAAACTCGACGAGTTCCGGGAAAAACAGTCAAGGTCCAACAAATGCAATGTCCCTTAATTGCTGGGTACGTTGACATATTATAGGAGGAGGACTGCATGGAAGAAGATATAATAATTAAACAAGGAATGAAAAATGAGTGTTCTGGATCATGTCTACGGTATTTCATGAATGAGCTCATTGATTTCATACAGCTGTTAGGGACCGTTCACAAACCACGTGTCCATAAGGGGGGTAGGTGGGAGTCCACCAAACGACATGAAAAGACACGCCAGGGGGAGGGGGAGGTTCAGATAAAAGACGTGGTATTTCAGCTAAAGCGCCATTATAACCTTTGCTAATTTAACCACAAATTCTGTGCCAATTTTGTTAGCCGCACCCCATCCACTAATGGAAACACCAGTTCTTTTACCAAGGGTAAGGTTATTTCTACTGCAGGTTGGGAAACGAAACTTCTTTCCTATGGGCGAGTTTGTGCTGCTTTTTTTCCAATCCACCAGAGGGCGCTGTAAACAGAGTGGCGAGAAACGTAAGGAGATTCGCGAAAATTCGGGAAAATGGAATACCACTGGAATTCCAATTTCCCGATTCTCCTCACGTTAAATTCTCCCGACTGTTTACAGCGCCCTCTGGTGGATTGGAAAAAAAGTGGCACAAACTCGCCCATAGGAAAGAAGTTTCGTTTCCCAACCTGCAGTAGAATAAACCTTACCATTGGCCATCAAGATTTATATGGAAAGCAGTTAATAAGATGAAAAGTTCACAAACATTATCCTTGAACATTGCCTGTTCTCCTTCATAGATATTGATGCTGACAGCAACTTGGTTATCTTGGCATGTTGGGAACCTTTGTGTTCGCTTTATAGGGATGGTGGTATTACGTTCAATGAGCACTGAAGCTGTACCATTTTCTGTTTCAATTCCTAATGACAAAGGTGTCACATCAAAAAGATGCACGTTTCGAATGGATTCTGATTTATCTCCCTGCAGTTTAGCAGCATAAACCGCTGCACCGTATGCTACTGCCTCATCTGGGTTTATGCCGTGACACAACTTCTTGCCATCAAAGAACTCTGTCAGAAGGGTTTGAATCTTAGGGATGCGAGTGGAACCTCCCGCCAGTATTACATCATCGATATCACTTTTAGCCATTTTGGCATCATTAAGTGCATCTTGTACAGTTTTTATGGTCTTTTTAAACAAATCCATGTTTATCTCGTCGAATCGATCCCGGGTCATACTGGATTTGAGATCAATTGCATTGAAACATGCACCTACGTAGATACTGAAAAATATCTTTTAGAACCATCATACACAACATTTGCAAATATCGTGGAATCTCCCTATAACGGCACACCTACAGTGGTTTGCAACTCAAGGTTGAAACATTACCTGATTGGCTGTTACCTTTCACGCCATTTGACGTCATTAAAATCTTCCTCAAAGAAAGTAGTTCCTTTTTTCTGCAACGTTTTACTACATTATCAACATTAAATAAGCAAAACTACTGTTGTATTTGATGTTATTCACCATAAAGGTTTATCAAAACTTTCAGAAATGCCTATTTATGTGAAAGCAAAATGACCACACCTTGAAGACATCACTTATGAGCAAGGAATACTAAGGGGTGGGGTTATGGAATGGAGACTCGGCGACAAGGTGCAGAAAATGTGCGTTGCCAAATTTTACCCACAAGTCGCTGCGCTTGGCATCCGCCATATTGGATTTGCCGCTTCGTTTTCCAGCAAAAGTGTCCAAATTGGAAGGTTTCGGTGTCAAAACCTTCGATTGAACCCGCCATACGTACACAACACCAAAGTTAAGCATTTCAAAAACTTCATAGTATTGTGTACATGGACTGAATCAAGTAAATTAATTAGCATTTTTGATTTCCAGTCACATACTGCATGAGCGACCACACCCAGTTTGTGTTATTAGCACGAGCAATCACATACTTACACGCAATAATTTTGGTTCAAAACTATCGCTACACCAAAATTCAGTACTTAAGGAATGTACTAACCTTATTTATGGCCGGTTCAATCGAAGGTTTTGACACCGAAACAGCCTTCCAATTTGGACACTTTTGCTGGAAAACGAAGCGGCAAATCCAGTATGGCAGATACCAAGCGCAGTGACTTGTGGGTAAAATTTGGCAACACACATTTTCTGCACCGTGTCGCCGACTCTCCATTCCATAACCCCACCCATTAGTATTCCTTGCTGCAACAAAGTTGCATGAAACTGCAATACTGTTACCGATATCACTCTTGCTAATATACAGGGTGAACCAAAAGTATAGGCCTTAATTTATATAAATAAAACGGTGGCAATTAGAACATAAACTATCACACAGTTGAATACGAAGTCACATGCGAGGAATCAGAAAATCATATTGCAAATGACCTTTGACCATACCTTTATGGTCATTGCAATCCTAGCTAGGAAACAGTCAGGGAAAAGTCACTGGTTTCAATTGGAAAGTTGTAGAGTAACATTGATAGGACAATAAAGGCGAAACATAATTATAGTTACACAAAACTGATGGTGCAGAAGCATTTAATTTGTTATATATATACGCTTCATTTGCAACATTTGTAAACTGTATTGGTAGTCCTGTCTGGGTAACCCCCCCCCCCCCTGGCCATAAAGGCTGTACATAAAAGGCCTTCAAATCACCTTGGAAGCCCCTCAAGAAATGTCCTGGATCCGCCCCTGTTGAGGGGGTTAAAAAGTTCTGATTTTGAGGACATGTGGTGTATGGATGATCCCTAATTAGAAAGTATCAGAAGACCACTACTCAGAGAGAAACCACATTTTTGCACATTTTTACAACGCAGTTTCAAAATGTAATGAATTGGTAAGGAAATTGCGGCATAAACATTACATTTGTAAAAATCGAACGTTTTCAATTTTTGGAACGTGTCCATAATGGATTCTGAAACAATGCTTTAGTAAATTCTAGCGATATTAAGAGGGATGATATTCATTTACAGCATTGCTTTTGAATCCACAATACAGAAGGGAACACCACACTATGCAATCTAATTAATTCTTGATTTTGCAAAAATAAGTATTGAATTGTGGCAATTAGCTTTTATTTTATTTGTTTTGGTTTAACTCGATGTAAACTTTTACAACATTAATTCATTCTTCCTCTGTACAAGGCCATGGGAAAGGTGTCAACACTAACAGTATATGATATTCGCTAATGCACTAGAGTCCCTGTATACAGTGCCAGGTTTCCTATAGTCCGCACTTTCGATCTGCCGGCTTTTGGGATTAAGAAAGGGGAGAATTGCTCCGCCCCTTCCCATTG
>JAQIWR010001127.1:0-15048 GCA_034695945.1 Glomeris hexasticha
GCTTTTGAATACCAAAATTATATTCTAATTATGTGTACATACAAATATATAATGCAATTTCATTCAAATAAACAACTAACATGTTACTTAATTTGGATAAGATGACAGATCTCTACACATCAGATCTGAACCAGAACAAAATTTATACTTCATATGTTTCATGATTTCAGATCTGTTGACATTAGATCTGTGCCATATCCTATTTTCCACTTTCTCTTTACAGATCTGTGGAGATTAGATCTGAAACAGATCTGCATTTGAAATTTAGATCTGGCCAGATGTCAGATCTGCATACATTAGATCTGAGGCCAGATCTGATTTTTAAATTCAGATCTGAACTGGAGAAGCTTTTTCGTAAGGGATGTAATTATAATCTCAACAATCCGGCACCCATGTGTGCAAAACATGGCCGGATAGTTATAGTAATTGTGGTATATGCATCTGCTTTTAGCTATAACTCTGGTCGCTGCTGGAACCAGTTTGCCTGACTTGTTTGCCAGCAGAACAGCAGCAAAAAGTGAAAAATACGCCGACAACGCGATTGGAAACGTAACTGGAAGTAACTCGGTGAACGTATTCCTTGGACTTGGCCTTCCTTGGTTAATGGCAGCAATCTATTGGTTTGCACAGGTAACTAACTAAACACAATCTCATACCATATAAAGACTCTGACACTGATCAAATGTTTCTATTCCATCCAGGGAGAACAATTCGAAGTTCCAGCTGGCTCTTTGGGATTCAGTGTGGCAGTGTACACTGTGATTGCATGTATTTCCATTGCATTGTTGATGGCCAGAAGATGGTTGGGTGTTTTCGGTAAAGGAGAATTGGGAGGTCCAGCCATTCCCAGATATGCCACAGCTATTGCACTTGTATTACTCTGGTTCCTGTACATCATACTTTCGAGTTTGCAAACGCTGAAGTATATCGATGCCTGAATGACGTCACATTTGAAGGTAACTCAGCAATAAGGCCTGGATAAAATCTGCCTTTCTTGGAAATGCCTTATTTTACAAGTTTGTGGGTTGGGTGGATATGGAAGGTATTTTGGTATTTACATGATGAGCGTGAAGTTCCGCTTAATAGGAAGAGGCGGGCGGTTGCCTATAAATTGCTATACATGGTATTCACCTGAATCTAAGCTTATTCCTGCAATAACTAACTGTAAATAAATAACCTAATTTACAATGCAGTGCAGAGGCAAAAATGCATTGTACTATTTCAAGGTTTATTTTCAGTTTTTACCTTACTGCTAGTTTTGCAGGCTGAGTTGAAACTCAAAAAAATTCCTTTATTTTTGGATATCATGCGGATTTACCATTGCTTAGGAAGGTTTATCTAATGTTCTTAATCATGATCTTTAATGGTGGAATTGATTCAAAACTTGGATCCCGGTGACTAATCAGTACTTAGCATTCTTTACAAAGGGCCTATAGAAATTAAAAAAATTCTTACTAACCTATTGTGTTCGAAAACTAAACAATAATTAATACTTTTATTTGTATTTTGTTACGTATATCTCAGGTTGAGCTGAAAGAACGCACATTCTAGATTTCATTTTAACTAGAAATGTGAAGTTCTCGCCCTGCTGACTTTAATATTTATTTTTGTTTCCCACTTTTTAATTTGTTATAAAAAATATTAAATATAACTATACACTTTGATAGTGATGTAAAAAGGCGATTGAAAGGAACTGTGCATGCTAAATAAATCGAAGCAATATACTCAAAACCGATTTTGATTATAGTTGTCTAATCTAATCTAGGAAAGTTTTACGTGTAAATTACAGCAATTGTGAATTTTTGATTTAATCGTGTTCTAATGTGATTAATTTTATTGTGACCGTAGTCTTCCCATATATAACACTGATTTGTAGCTCTTTTGAATACAACTCAAAAACTGTGTGTGGTGCATTTTTACTTGTAAAATAAATACAAATATTCATTTGAACCGGGTTCCATCCTCCCGCACATGTCAAATGAAATAATGATTGCATCAGATTTTATTAGTAAAACGATCTACAAATTATATCGTTGATTAATTAACTACGGAAAGGCAACAGTAATGTATTGGTTATTGAGATTCAACTTGACAAGAATCCGCCATCGATGGGCAGATGCGTGCCGTTGATCATTCCCGCTTTGTCGCTCAACAGGAAAATAACAGCATTGACAACATCTTCAACTTCTGCACATTACACATACAAATAATAGATTACAACCAATTTTCTTATTGATCACTAACAATAAATCTACTTGCCTGCAAACTTTCCCAAAGGGATTCTGTCCAACATTGGTTGATTAACTGCCGGATCACTCCATGCAATTTTCCCCATTTCTGTCATGACTACTGTTGGGTTAACAGAATTCACTCTTATCTGTAATGTAATAAAATATTACACACATAAGTTATTATTGTACTCCTGCCATCTTCCATCTTGCTTGATGGTTTAAGCCTAATAATACAAAAAGTGGGGGAAATTTGTGAAATTACCTGACATCACAATTACTCCAAGATATTTGTGAATAAATAAATAAATTGGTAATTTATAGCTGAAAAGGAAATTCACAATGAAGGTCAACTGGAGCAATTTAATGATTAAATTATCGGGTAAAAGCAAGGCAAAAATAGGTCGTTGAGCCTATGGCAAAAATCGATATTTGGGTACAGTATTTATGGTATGTGCAGTGAGAGAGTGCAAAGTATGAATGTCATTTATATCACCATTCTTTATTGTGCATGCAATCATCTCATTTGAAAATTTGGTGTTGAAGTCAATGCAGTGGATATAATAATAATGTTATAATTCTGGCAAAAATTATATAGAAAAACACTTTCATGTTCTGTGTACACTGACAGCTAGTCTACAAATCTTCAAAGTGGTATTGATTTCTGTGTTATTGTTAACACGTGAAATGCACTTGAAAAATGTTGAAAATGTTTTAGAAAAAGCTGACTTGGTTGTATGAAGATAAATATACTGTGATCACTGTTGTAATATACATGAAAGATTGGTAATTTTGCATGCATTTTTTGTGCTTTCAGTTAGGTAATACTGCCATCAAGAGACGTGCTTTGCAGCTATCGATTTTGAAGTAGAGGCACAAGAAATATATATATAGGGTAACGTAGAGAAATGGGCTACTTCGTATAATGGCAGGCGTGAAGTGCGCAACATTCAGTTGTGCCCTGCTGGCCAATGAGCATGTTGCATGCTTATTGCACTGCCAACATTTTGCCTTGTTCTTTGCAATTTGCAGCCAAACTTGGCTATACACTCATGCTGTTTGATGGATTCAGCAGGAAGTTGCTGCTGATATAAATCCAAAATCCATTTGGCCATTATATCTATATGATATATCTCCTCCCTTGGTTATGGATGTCAACCACGTGGTAACGTTGTGTTAAATACAAATGCAAGGTATGAGTGGACGGTGGATTTTATCAGCTTTTGCTCTAGGTAAATATAATTTACACTATTATTATGTTCTGTTTGTAATAACACATTTCTAATAATGTGTGGAATTTTAGTTTTCTTGTATATTGATTGCTGTTTGAACCAAAATGTCATTTCATAATGTACCCTAACAATTCAGGGTATAATATTTTCAAAAACCCAATATCCAGACTTGACAAGGATTTTATAAAGAACAATTAAATGAAGGTTTTTGAGGAAAATACTGTGGAAATTCATACTTAATTTGATAAATTGAACAAACTGGTGTTTATTTGAAAACGTGATATTGTTATGTAAGGGAATAATGGACTTTTATGCATATACAGAAGAGTAGACAAAGGAACTAATGTCACTGTTGCTTGGTTTCAGCTCATTGGTTTCAGTTACTGGAATACTATACTCAAGACTTTAGTATAAATTTAATTACGTGCAATTGTATTCAAAACTTATGTGAGTCAAAAATGGATTAATGCTTTGAATTATGATTGATATAACTGTTTTATATTTTTCCCAATCACACAATTTTGACTTGTGATTTACTCACTTCCTTAAAATTGCATTCTTTGAAATGATGCACCAATGACCATGTGAACTACATTTCAAAAATTGTAAACTTGTAATTCATTTAAAGATTCCAGATTATTATACTAAATCATATAACATTTATTGTAATCTGACTATAGACTATATAAGAGTAAATTAAATGCAGCTGTCTTTTGTCTTTTAAACCTAAAATGTATGCTGGTAAGTAAGTGGAAATCTCAATTTAGATCTGGATGGATTTTTCAGTTGCAGGTTTGGCTGTCATTACTGTAACTCTGGCAGGGTTGCTAAGATCACACTTCGCAGATTGCACAGATGGCAATAAACGTCCATCAAGTGCTTGTGACGGATCCAATCGATTTCGATTACTCAGACTTGGTTTGGAAACTCTTGGTGCTTCCAGTAGAAGTTCCACAAGAAATCTGCCACTTTTCGACATGCATACCATATTGAAAGAGCCAGATGATTTCAGTTGCATCGTAACTGCCACAAATCCATCCACCCCGCTCTGCATTTTCCTCGCGCAAGAAGACCAATTCGTTTCCGCGCAGTTGGCATCGGAAGGCATTTGGGAACCACACATCATTGAGTTGTACCAGCAAGCTCTACGAAACTTTCCCCAAGCTCTTATTTTCGACTTTGGTGCTCACATTGGTTTCTATACATTGCTCGCTGCCGCAATGGGCCATCGCGTGATAGCCGTCGAACCGGCAACGGATAGTTGCCGCAGATTAGTTAGCGGTGTTAGAAGGGCCAACGTTAGCAACTTAGTGACCCTTGTTGGTGCAGCAGTTGCAGATGTCACTCATGTACCATTAGTACTTGATCCCAAACCAGGTAACAAAGGTGGTACAAGAGTACATCCAGCAGGAAAGTATACGGATAAAACACTCGTAAATGTTATAACAATGGATGATCTTATAGAATTGCAGCCACATGGAGGAGTTGCAATCATTAAGATGGATATAGGTGAGGAAGATTACCAATTGGGTTGATCAAACTAAATAACTTTCACTTTTATCATTGCAGAGGGATACGAGTGTAAAGCTTTGGCCGCGTCCACGAATTTCTTCCGGACGTTCACAATTCCATACGTGTTTATGGAATGGGGAGTGATGTTTCGTGACAGACACCGTTATTTCTCACCATGTAGGCCAGTCGATATGAGAGCCACTTCAGATGCCCTAGTGGCATTGAAATACAGCGCGATATCGACACGCAACGGCATCGCGTTAGATCCGCAGGAAAGTGCCACCAATTGGCAAGTGAGCGATATCATGTGGACTCATGCGGAAGCGCCTCAACTAAGTACCTCCAAATAGTGCTCAACATTACCATGAAATTAATGATGATCAAATTGTATTGGAAGCGTTTTAAAGTGTAGACTGTTCACAAAAGAATGGTGCAGCACGGGTTACGTTTGTACGCGATGCTGCACTATTCTTTTATGTACGATGTTCCTGACATGATTCAGAATGTATTGTTTCCAAAAGAATGGTGCAGCGCAGGTTACGTTTGCAAGCGATGCTGCACTATTCTTTTATGTGCGGTGTTCATAACATAATTCAGTTGAGTGTTTCCAAAAGTATGGTGCAGCACTGGTTACGTTTGCAAACGATCCTGCACTATTCTTTTATGTGCGATTTTCATGACATGATTCAGATTGTATTAGAAGCATTTTACAGTTCGGTGTTTCCAAATAAGAATGGTGCAGCACGGGTTACGTTTGTACGCGATACTGCACTATTCTTTTATGTACGATGTTCATGACAGTTGAGTGTTTCCAAAAGAATGGTGCAGCACGGGTTACGTTTGCACACGATACTGCACTATTCTTTTATGTACGATGTTGATGGCATGACGATGGGGCAATTTTTGAAAATGAACATGATGTAATCTGTACCTGATGTGGTCCCAGCTCAAGTGCCATGGTCCTTGTAATACTGTCAATTGCTGCTTTAGTTGCACAGTACACTGTATGGTTCTTGAGTGCCACTTGAGATGCCATGCTTGATAAATTGAGAATTGCACCTCCTTTTCCTCTTTTTACCATCCCTTTAACCACCTCCTGCAATTTAACAACATATTTCATCCTCTCTCATTGTAAATATGGTCATAAAATTATAAATATATACCTGAGACACATTGATGATGGCTTTGACATTCACAGCAAACAACCTATAAAAACAAAATCATATGTTTGATTTAAATGCCATATAATTTCATTATAATTTGGAAACAAAATGTTTTACCTGTCAAACGCTTCTTCAGTTACTTCTGTGAAACCTTGCAATTTAGTTGTTCCAGCATTGTTTACCAGCAGATCAATGGGGCCAATTGATTTTATAACATCCTTGGTCTGGACCCAATTGCCCAAGTCCACTGATATTGTTTCGATACCATCACACTGCAAATAAATTATTTTGGATTAAAATTGTGAAATTCCCTTATAAACAGGCCTATTTTAATGAATTAATTAAGCCACGTAAAGCCACAACTGAATGCATCACGTGTACCATTATTTTAATTAAAACGCACATTAATTTTCACGACGTCCACAAAAGTATGGTGCAGCACAGGTTAAATTTGCATGCGATGCTGCACCATTCTTTTATGTAAACTGTTTATTTCATGCTGTCCACAAAATAACAGTGCGACACGCGCATCACAATATCTCTCAACGCCGCACCATTCATTTATAAACACGAATTTTTTCCAACCGAAAAATTCAAAATAAAAATATACCTCGGCTTTGAGCGCTTGTAAATTCGCTTCCGATTGACTGACAGCCACCACCTGGGCTCCAAGGTTGTATAATTTAATAGCGATCGCTTTCCCAATACCTGAAAATACAAAAATACGGAAATTCGGTGAGTCATATTCAAAATAGAGTCACGTGACCACGCAGGTTGCTCGCAATCAAACGGTTCTATGCCAGTTGAAATACGAAGATTATTACTTGTCTGGTCGTTATAAACGACGGATTACAGTAAGTACGAATGCGATGAATTTTTTCAGGTTTTGTTTTATCGAATTTCAATGAAATTTTTAAGCCTACCTTGGCCAGCTCCAGTTATCATTGCGCGTTTACCATCGAAACGCGGCTCCATCTTTTTACAAGTATCTTCCTTGCTCTTTGTTTCTAGAGAAACTGGGTCGAAAAGGAAACGAACTGATTGCAAGTTCTACGCACTTGGACTCGAGGCAATCCACCCAATCTAACATTTGACCCTATTTCCAAATCACAAGGTTCGTGGGTTCGTATTTCAACTGCGCAATACGGAGCGTCATGAAAAAACCTTTTTAACGATTAACTTGGTTTTAAATATTCATACCAACACTTGTATCGGTTGGATCAAGGTTGGATAGAATCGTTAATTGATTGCAAAGTGGTTGAAAGTATCGTGATTTATTTAGGAAATTAGGAAAACGTGTGGCGAATTTGAGTTACGACGTACGGTTTGTACGCGTGGTTGCGAAAGTTTATTGCGGTCGCGGCAAGTTGCGTGCAATATCGTGTCACGTGATTATGGTAAGGTAATGGGTGTTGCGGAGGGGTAGTTGCACAGGGTGTTGCGGCGTGCAAGAAAGTTGCGCGAGCGTGTTGCTGGTGTTGGGCCGTAGGCAAGAGCGCCGTTGATAATGTTTCGTGTCGATCAGCTGTCAATTTCGTAATCGAATCGAACTTTTTGTTCAGTCTTTTGGCATTATGAAAGATTGCAAAGGCATTTGTGAATTTTAAACAAAGATTACACGTTTTAACTTGCTGGAAAACCTGGAAGTCAGGAATTCTGGAAAAACAGGTGTTATAGAATTTGAAGTTTTATGTATGCAGTACTGTACGGCTGTACATACATTGAAATTAAATCCTGGGAAAAATATACATAGAAGCAGAAAAAGGGTTTATCATATATCACGGAGAATAATTTGGAAAAATAATTATATCCAGATCGAGTATTTAAAATTATGGAAATTCGGTGAACAATTTTTAAATGTACTATAAATTTT
The DNA here is from genome assembly GCA_034695945.1 of Glomeris hexasticha. Classification (NCBI taxonomy): domain Eukaryota; kingdom Metazoa; phylum Arthropoda; class Diplopoda; order Glomerida; family Glomeridae; genus Glomeris; species Glomeris hexasticha. The sequence goes on from JAQIWR010001127.1 coordinate 8,009, forward strand.
TCGACAAATTTTAATATATTTAAATTTTATTAATTACTGTCACTTTAAATATAGTTATAAATTTTCAATGTAGACAGGTATAGTAATGAAACTAACTCGGAAATTGGTAAGGAAAATCCCAGAAATTTGTTTGAATTTCCTTATATATATCCGTTTAAAATATTTAATTATACTATAATATATATTATCTATATTTGTGTTATTTGTTGTGTGAATGTAAACTGTTTTTATATAACATTTGTTATTCACTTCTGTTTTTCCCAGTCTTAATAATTCAGTGTAAAAATTGTTAAGTAAGGTTATAAAAATTATACATGTTTTTGTTGCCAAATTATAGACGATATTTTTGATAAACTATAATATACAGTTACTAAATATTTATTTTTACTGTCATTAAATTTAATTTGGTTTCATATTGAAATTGTGAACAAGATTGCATTAAATTGATATTTTTCTCCAAAGTAATTTATGACATGTATGTAATTTGAGATAAATATGGTCATTTCAATAAGTTACTTATGATGAAGTGCAAATTGCAGCCATAAGTTTCTAATGATGTGCTTTTGCTGCAATTTGTTTCCATAGAAAAGTGCAGAGATTAGTGACTTCTTCACAAGTGTCAATTATGGAGATGTTGGGGCCGATGACCCCTTTGTACTCAGATGCAAGCCAAGCCCTCGGCTCTGTTCTCATCTTCTTCTTCTCATTTGCCTGGCAGTCTAAAATCAAGATTCCTGTCATTCTAGCTGTCGGTTCAATGGTTTTCGGTGTGAGAATGACAGTGGAGATAAACTTTGACTTGAGGGTTTTACACCAACAAAACCCTCCACGATAAAATTTCATCAAATTCATCAACTTCTCAACCATGTCCATGTCCATACATGTGTAAAATCTATGCAACAAAATGGCAGCCAGTTTTATCTCCAGGAATATAAATTATAAATACATATGTACATACCCAGTAAAAAAAAGTCATGCAGGATCTTGCAAAGTTTGCATAAAGTTTTTTGCAGGAATACAAGCACGTCATGCAGGAAATTGCTGCAATGTCCTGCAAAAACATTCCTGCAAATCATATTCCTGCATAAATATCCTGCAGGAAATATCCTGCAGAAAACGTTCTCGAATCCTGCAGCATATTTTTGCAGTTCGAAAATCCTGCAGGATCCTGCATAAATGTTTGTACTGGGTGCACATTCCTATATATTTTATTTATTTATATGTCCATTGCTGTGTGTGTTACAGTAAATAATTAATGTGTGACAGTGATTATAACAAATTGGTGTTCATGTACTGTTGTGTACAGTTATTGTTTGGTTTTATTCCTGTTTTGGAAGAATTTAAAAATACATATGTATTTTGTGGATGATAATTTAAATAAATTCTGGTTTTATGACAATATGAAATAATTGAACAGTATTATATTCAGATAATTTTAGTGAGTAATTTCCCATTTTATAAAGCAAGTGCCTTATTTATGTAATTTCACTGTTTGCATACTTGAAGAATAACATTTTATTGAAAATAAAAGTCATTTGATTACATAAAATTGGAAAAAAAAATAGATAATGCAAACAGCAGAATATTTTTGGATTTATTTAACAAAGGAAAATCAGTGACATTGTAATTTCATGAAAAATGTGTATTTAAACATTCCGATTAGTAATTGGGACTAATATGCATTATATTTACTGAAAATATTAGAATACTTTTGTTATATTGTACTATGAGAAAATAATGTTTGTGGAATTAATCCATTGGTGTTTGATGGGTGAAAAAGTTGTTCTCACTTACTTTCAGAGTAAACTTTACTGGGATTGTTAAAGTTTGGAATGTGAGAAAGTAAATATAAACCGATCTTGTTGAAAAGGGCAATTGTAACCTGGGTAACGACTAGAACTGAGCTGAAAGCAATATAGAGAACTGAAATGCAATCCGGTTTGTACGTAAACGAATGCAGGAAAGAAACACTCGAAGAAACACTGTACGGTTTCCAAGCAAATTGTTTTGGCTTGTTGTAAAATGCAACACTGAAGTTGTAGAAATGCAGGACCTTGTTGTATATATTAAGACCTGATGAAATTATGTTGATGTGCTTCTTCAATAAGAGTTAACAGGACTGAAATAACTGCAATAAGACGCCCAGCTTCCTCTCAATTCAGGGGTTAAAGACATTCTGGCAAATGGTGGCTATAATGTCACATTTAAAGGAATATCATTCTTAGATTTAACCCACTTTATCCCAGTTTCCAATAAAAATTCATAAATAATCTGATATTTGTATAGATCTGTACAATGCAAAATTGAGGGTTGGAATGGGTTGACTTGTATCAACAAAGTCTATAGTGGAAACTGTTTTTTAGTGGAAACTACGGTCTATAGTGGAGACTGCTGTCTATAATGGAAACTACTGTCTATAGTGGAAACTACTCTCTAAACTGTCTATGGTGGAAACTACTGTCTAAACTGTCTATGGTGAAAACTACTGTCTATAGTGGAAACTACTGTCTATAGTGGAAACTACTGTCTATAGTGGAAACTACTGTCTAAACTGTCTATGGTGGAAACTAATGTCTATAGTGGAAACTACTGTCTATGGTGGAAACTACTGTCTAAACTGTCTATGGTGGAAACTACTGTCTAAACTGTCTATGGTGGAAACTACTGTCTATAGTGGAAACTACTGTCTAAACTGTTTATGGTGGAAACTACTGTCTAAACTGTTTATGGTGGAAACTACTGTCTATGGTGGAAACTACTGTCTATAGTGGAAACTACTGTCTAAACTGTCTATGGTGGAAACTACTGTCCATACTGTTTATAGTGGAAAGTTCCTCCAGTCCCTTGAGGTTCCACCACAGACAGGTTTTACTGTAAATATAAAAAGTAATGTAATGTAACTGAATTTTAAAATAACCAAAGCAAACTAAATTAATTGTGTTTAATTAAATTTTAATTACATTAAAAGATGATGACACTACATGTAGTCACATTCACTTGTTGCAAGTATTGATTTGCATGGTTGATTTGAAAGGAAAAAGAGTGGGATGAAGGCACTCGGAAATTGGAGGGAAGCAAGAGGGATGCATGTGGTTTGCCAGGTAATTTTGGGTTTGCTGGTGCGAAGGCGTGGGAAATGAAAAGAAAAGCTAGCTGTACAGCCATGGTTGTCAACATGTGAAGTGAACCTCGGTTGTGTGCATGTGTGTGTGTGTTCTTTTTGAAAGGACTCCACTGGAAAGTTGTGTGTCCCTGAGTGTTAGCTTGTAACGCCCAAATAGTTCCCATGAAAAATTCACTAATTACCCATTCGTTGAAACGAAGCTGGGGGTTCGGCGACTTGTCGGAAATAGTAGCCTTGTGGTGGGTTCGTGGAAAACAACTGCAAACTATATAAAGGAAAGCTTCATCTGCTTTTGCATTACTAGCTCATGTACCTTGCTGCTGATCACTACTCTTCACCCTAACCTTATTAGTGTCTTCATAGCTTCCTATATATACACCAAACCAGCAGGTTGCATTTTGTATTTTCATACTGTTGCAGTATGATATATGTAGTGGATTTTTAAGATAGATTTACTCCCTTCATGTTTAGATATGGCTTGCAAGGTTGGAGTGTTTCTTCTTGTTGCCACAGTAGCCTTTTTCCAGCATGCAACTGTTTCAGCTAACATGGCCGAAGTTGCTAATCTAGTGAATGAAGGTGGTGAGGCTGAACTACCATTGACAAGCAGACAGGTAATAACTTCATTTTGATCATTTGGATCATTTTTTCACCAGTATATAGGTACTTAGTTTATGTCACAGATGGAGCAAATTCTTCAACATATGCTACTTCCTTCAATACGTTTTTGAGCATGCATTTATTAAGTTTTTATTTGTAATAAGTAATTTTGACATGGTAGACTTTTTTAATACCTTTTACAATGGATTTTTGCCAATTGTGTCCAAAGTTATATTAACTGAGTTTAGTATATTAGTAGATACATGGATTAACTCCTGTTTTTCTGGAAAACATGGAAAAGTCAGGGAATTAGGACAAATGCTTGAGAATATTCAGGGTAAAGTTAGGAAATTTCTGACCCTAAAAATTTGTTTTAGCAGTTTGCTGCATGATGCAATTGGCATCCATATTGCAGAATTTTAAAAGTATTTAATTTGTATCTTTGCTTCAGTTTGCTATATAAAATAACTGAAATGTGTAATTGTTCTTCTCATTGCAATAATTAAGGCAACAATTTCTCAAGTATATTTTGTGCCACCTTAAGTATAGCATTGAATGTACTATTCTGTACTTAAAATTCTTAAAATTGCAGAACAGGATGGTCTTTAATTTATCTGTAATGATTGACTTGAAATATTAATTCCAGGTAGACGATCCACTGAGGGAATACATATCACACGTTGGTGTCAGTGGTCTTCAATTACCAAGTGGCATCAGAGACATTGATAGAGTCCGTGAAAATATCCTTGCTGGTAAATGGGAAAGTTTCACACCACGACCTGTTCTGGAACCTGATTGTTATGTGGAAGTTGTAAGTTATATTCATTTATATTATACAAAGTGATCATTTTCCAAATGACTTTTACCATAACTGTGCCAAAGTGTTAGTTAAAAAGTGTGAAAAGCAGTATATTTAATGGACAATTCTATTCTGACACTTATTGCTGTGAAGTGCAATGTGGTGTATATAGTAATATATGGTTTGATATTATCCAGCACAGTATTGAAATAAAACAGCTGTCAGTTTTAGAATTGATTTGACAGTAATGTTCCTTTTGGCAATGTTGCATTATACATACTTCTGTATGTAAGTATATTGAGTTTTGAATGATTGCTATAAAAGTAACAGCTGTTTTGTGCAATTGAGTTTAGTTGAATTTTAACAATTGGTAGTTGTCAAATAAATCTGATGCATTGTTTCATATTTATAATTTGATTTTTAGGTTCAAAGATTGCCTGGCAGATGTATCCACTTGGGTCGACTACGTACTCCTGCATGTCAAAGTCAAACTGGTCTTTCATTGAATGCCCCAGAGTGCACATGAACAAAACTTAGGGCCTATATCTGTGCCATGTTGCATGGCATATGTTCCAAGATGCGGGTAAACGTTATATACAAATGTTGAATGTTGTTATTGCATAATCTTTTTTGTATGTACAGTATCGAATTGTTATAATGTCACGACAAGTGTTCTTTGCCGTGTATAAAATTTCACTTGATCATTATACTATTATATAATAACTGAAAGCATTTCTCACATGTGAAAGTAAGTTGTAAAGTGTTTTTTAAATGTTGTATTGCTATGAAGAACTGATAAAATGAGAATTGATACTTGAAGTTATACCAATTAATTTTACATATTGGAGTTAAAAACTCAGATTTCAAGTGCATTACTACAATTAAAAATGTGTTATTTGTGTGGCATTAATATCCTATATATCTTAAGTATATATATTTTTCATACTTTCATTTTTCATATTTGTATCATACTTTTTAATACACTCATTTTTAGAGTAATGAAATTTTTTCAAATTCAAATTGTAATATTTTGCTGAGTTGACAGATTGACAATATATCATATGATTTTCGATGAACTAGCAATAAAAGTAAATTGAGTGATTGTTGATATGTGATGTACATTTCAGAGAAACTGATCACAATAGAAAAAAAAAACGAATACACAGCATATTTTTCTCCAGGTTGAGCCATTTTAGTAAAAGGTACTCAGAAATGTGAAGAACATACATGGGGTGAAAATATGACATCATTGGATTTTTGATATTATCAACCTTTGCTGAAATATGTACTACACACAATAAATAACTCCATTCATGATGTAATTTCCAGTTCATCAAAAATAGTGCAATAACAAACTATAGTTTGTCATTGGCCTACAATGGAATATATTGAAATGGGAAATACATTTTATTCAATTGAGTATGTATTTGGTGGCTGAACACGTTCACAAATATTCCTAGTGAGGATTGAAATAAGAGTAATATAAATGATAAAATTGGGCAAGTTGTGTCATAGCAAAACTAATCAAAATGGCGGCCACAACTTTTGCACGTTGCAAATAAATGCCTGGTTTGCAGAAATTTCTTATAAAATGACATATAGAATGCTTTGAGTTGAATTACCTTGCTGATGAGTTTGTAAATTCCAACCATGCAATTCCTTCGAAAATTTGTGACTTTTTTTTTATAAACGCGACTTGAATAAGAAATTGCAATGCCCACACCATTTTCAGACTTTTAGCTAACATTATCTCGCAGCAGGGAATATGTTTTCCTGTATATGTTGCGGTCTAAATTGGATTTTAATAACATTTTTGACATAGCTTTAAAATTGTACATTCGTTCATATATGGGTTTAATATTGATTCTTCACATGAACACTTGAATAATAATTTGAAAGGACACTTTTCTGTTTCGGGAATGTTGTATGTGTATGTCTCATCAGTCACTAATCACTTGACTCCAAACCAGATCTTCGATCACCCACACATATCCCATACTGTGGGTTGTAATAATATACAAGCTTTTTAGAGACAATGACCAGGATGAGATAAAATGGATTATTGGACAAATGACTGCCCTCATCCACAGACAAACTTACAATTCAGAGCCCAATAGGGGCTTTTAGTAAACGACGTCACATACAAGGTGGGAAGAATAATACCCCAATATACGTTTGTTTTTGGCTGGGAAAGATAAATTACAAAAAAGTTATTAATGGAAAATGAGTAGGCCTATCAGATATACATGTATGTAAGTTAGACATTTTGCAAATTTTGTTTTAAATAAATGCAAAACGCTTGGTAACAATTTATATTTTTTTGGAAAATCTCAGTTGTCTATAAAGAAATGTATTTACAGTATTTTGAAAAAGTGGCTTATTATAATTTATAAGAAAAATAAGTGTGTGTAGCGGATCTTTTCCGCCTACAACGGATTTTTCCGCTACCGCATTCAATTGTGGCTGTCCGGTGCCGTAAGGTCGTAATAAACGGAGACGTCTAGGTTTGTCTGCACA
>JAQIWR010001128.1:0-15045 GCA_034695945.1 Glomeris hexasticha
GCCAATCACAGCCTTAGTTACATAGTGGAGGTGCCACGGACTTCATCCGGAGGCTATCAGGACCTTGGTAGGCCTGACACTAATCCCTACAGGAATGTTCGCTACATCCTGTCGGCCGATATGCAAATTTCCACTGGAAATAAACCCAGTGGAAATCTGCACGAATATCACAATATTATTGCTCACAATTCTCTACTGATTCACGCGTAATATTCTCTTATTTCTATAAAATACACGTAAAAGGCACTCGGGCCGTTACAAACTCCTAGTATAAAAATTTCGTAAGGGGCCTTTTGTATAGTATATGCATTTCAAGGGCACATGGGCTAACGATCGAATTCGTAACCAATTATTATATTTGTGCAATTCTTTAAAAATATATGTTATATTATGGTAGTCAGTTTATTAGATTTTAGAGTCTGAATGCGAGCTTGTATTAATAGTTCTTTGAAAGACGACTTTGAAAAGTCAGTCAGTGCCGATGTTCCGTATCTTGCAGAAGCTCTAAACTTGTTCGGCATGGTGGTGGGAAGATGGTGATGGGTGGGCTTAATTTTTATTGCGTTTCACGGCTCTTCAGAATGTTCATTTGGAGAAAGTGCCGCGGTCGGTGGTGATTAACAGCTGCCCGTACATTGCATGTATATGGTTGGACGGGTGCAGTTTGCCTGTGCGGGGCCGATATGGCTTGGCTGTTGGTGGTTTTGGTGCTCGTTCAACTCAATGACATTATCTCACCAGGGTGTGTTGCGTGTGCGATGCCAAGAGCGTGACTGCCAACTCTTAAGTCAATCCAAATATCTGGAGGCAGAGAGAAGGAAATCCGAGCAATGTTTTCCTTCTTTCATTACCAATGGATCAAACGTGACCCATACACGAGCTCAATTCCAGATTTTATAGATAAACTTCACTTATACTCTGCTGCAATGCCTTTTTTCTGTAATAAACTTTTAAAATTTTCCACTTTAAGCTTACCTTTTTGCTGCATGCTACGATTTCAAGTTGGTGAGAGAATTAAAAAATATCTATATGTGCATTTATGGACAATATAGACTTAAGACATGGCATCATTTTTGTTTTCCTTCACTTCCTGCCCCAAGTTATTGACATGAAGCGACTAGATTTTCGGAAACCCTAGAAAGGGGCTGGAGTATTTTTTGTTTTAAGTGAAACGGGGCCTATACAATGGCATTGAAATGAGATACCTAGATTTACATGTATACAAATTATGTATTGCATGCGTAATGTCCAGGATAAATTACCTGTAATTGCGTATTGATTTTTTTTAAGCGTGCAGTTGTATATTAAACTTAACGTATACCAGTAATCCTTTCCTTGAATTATTGATTAGCAAAATTCCTTTTATATGATATAATGTGCTCTGTTGACTCAAAACACAAGTTATAAAACTCCTTGGGAGTTTACTGTATCGATCTATCCTGACATGATTGCTTCTATAGTCTGTTCTAAATTTGATTTTGGAGTGTGACAGGTCTGCATGTTGTAGCCTAATACAGCAGGAAATTGGTTTTAATAAAAATTACTGCTGGTTAGGATCTGTAAAGTATTTTTTTAGTTTTGACGCATGCAGTTTCCCACATGCATCTGCGAGTCTGAAAATGTTATAGGCTACACTGTATTTCACATTGCAGTTTTAAAAGTTGAATGAATGAATGTCTGCTAACGTTAATGGTTCGTCGTACAGCATTTATTTCATCCACAAATTGTGGGCATAGTTGTGAAGCCCACCCACCACCGGTTTGGCTTCTCTGCTTAGTTCTCCGTGGATTGCAGTGATGCATGCCATGTAAATACTAGAAAATTGCTGGAAAATCGTACAAGCATCAAATCTCTTTGAAACGTCTACCATCTATGAATACCATTGTGCTCTCCAACTTTCCGATTGGAACTAACCCTTTCAATGCAACGGTTTGAAAGTTAAAATGTTTAATAACCTTGAAATAAATATTCAAGGTCAATGATAATGTCGTCATTGGATTCATCATAGTCGAATTCGTATATGATTACCAATTTGCATTCTCCTAATTCCCTATAGTTCCCGTAATATCTGAGGTGCTCTCTTCTGGCGGGACACTCTGTATATGCTCCCAAGAGCAATGCGTGAATTAATGAAATCACTTTGTGGAAGCATGCGCTTGATTGGGTGGTGATAGCAGTTTAAGAAATTATACATAAAATAAAAAATTGAGCGAGTTCAGTTAACTGTCATTTCATGTGTGTAATCTAATTCCTAAATGCATATTCTACTTAGGTAGCTAGCTGGCAGATATGATCAATAATATATATGTATCTTAAATTCATGCTATAGTATATCGTGTATTAATTTTATTTCCTTTGAAGACCAACCAATCTTGCTTGCATTTTGGCGATTTCTAGCCAATATCGTTCCATATTTTTTTGATTAAATTACCTTCATATTCTTTCTCCGGAATTAATAAAATATGGACTTGTAGCTATAGCTACTGCAAGGCATACTTGCATTAATTGCTGTCACACGTGATCCTTAGACGAAAATATCATTTCTTGACTGTTGTAAAATGCATGGACCGTTTCCGTTCGGTTGCACGAGACTGAAAAAAGTGCTTTCATATTGGATATAACGGTAATCTCGCCCACAATCTGTGATAAATTTTTATACTGCCTATTCCAGCTTTTCGTTAGATGAAAGATGATCATAAATGCGGTTTCTGTTTGTCATAGAAAGCAACCAGCCAATGAAATACGTTGATCTGAAGATTTCTTTTAGATAGTAAATATGTATAGACGGCAAGTTTATTGCAAATATCTTCATTCTGCTTTCCTATTACAATTTCGAAAAATATATTCCTGGGTTAGGGTGCAGTTATGGTTGGTTAAAATTTGTTGCTGCTATTGAATACATGATTTTTGAAGTGGTTGGTGACACATTTCTGGAAAACGGTTGGCAATATAAAAATCGGATGACGGAATACTCTGCAGGTAATTAATTAGTTTCACTTTAGTGCATGTCTATTTTCCTTAAATAGTGCTTCATCGTTTTTCTAAATAATGTCATCATGGCATTGTATTTTATTTCGCCGCGATTGGTTTCTTTTTCCAGAACTACGAGTATTATTTACGTGTTGGCTTCGCTAACATCTGATTGTTCTTTCTTCCCCTCGGATTGTTTATCAAATTTACCGCTCCTTGACTCTTTTCTCATCACGCTGCATACGTTATAAATTGCCGCGAAGAAATAATAGGGGGTAACATACATGTAGTGTTTTCCAGTTTTCGATTCGTGCTAAAAAATCGTGACTCGTTTTGAGACCACTCAGAGGAAATGAATTCCGTTCTTGAGCATGTTATCTGTGTATTGCGCAGGAAAGCCGAATGAAGAGTTTGCGCAACTTCTGAAGATCTATATATGGAAATTTAGCTCGTTAAGGGAAAGTGCTTAAGTGGATTTTTTGTACACGTCGTTGGCATTTACCAAGAGGAGCAAAAAATCACAAGCTACGCCATGAAAACTCATCATCTCCGAATAATACCCATAATTAACGATTTGAAACGACGGGGCTTCTTAGGAGGGTTCTCATTCGGGGAACTATAAGAGGCCATCGGGTGTAAGGTTAATGGTAATTGGTACTCGTAATTTGGGACGTTTACACCAAAGGGTATCAAGATTATAGGCTTGTTGGGCTGCCTTTTTTGGAGAAATGAGCGGAACGCAAGCAAGTATTTAACTTCGGTCGGTCCCTGCTAATCTGCACATAATTATTTAGCCGTGATAAGGTGGAAACAAATGCACTCGGATTATTAATTTTCTTAGGCTATCGGCATTGTCCGCTGGGAGTGTACCTAAATATTCATACATAATCAGTTGGGCGTTGATAACATGGGTGTAAAAATGCTAGCACGTTTTAAAGATTGTGTGGGAATTCGACGATAATGAATGTAATTTGTGTTATTGTTATCGTGTACAAATTTATGCAGGAATTGCGTTGCTTCTAAGATTTTTTACATGCAGGCTCCTCATAGTGTAATGTAGCACATTGCATATCAAAAAACCTCCACATTTCACGAGTGCATGCACTGACTTTTGCGTTTAACCCAACGCCCAGTAAAATGTGATTTGTTTGGTGGGTCAGTACAACCTTGGGTACAACAATACAATCTAAAGGGTGTTGAGACCATGAGAGCATGCGCAGGCGTTTTTTTATTAGCTACCAATCTTTTGGCGTGCTGTTATTTCGCAGAACATTCTTCACTGGAAACATTAAAATCGCTGGTCGATAAATTGACTGGACTTGCAATACATATTCAGTGCCTTTATTTCGTATTTAAATTTGACAAACGTTCTTTACAACCGCTTTCGTTCGTCAGTACGTAGTGACATTTATTACGCCGAATGCGCAAAAAAAATCATTTAGGAGATTCAGATGGAATGACGAAAGCAAGAAGCTTGTTTGGATTATTGTAAGACGTATATATGCGTATTGTATAGGATATAATATTTGATATCTGCTACATGTATTAAAACGTTGTGCCGTGCCTCCTTTAATTTACAGATTAGTAAATATGTTAATTGCAAACCTAATCAAAATGCGACAATCACATGCATGCTCAATAAAACTACCTATGTATAAAGTAAATGGGACACTATTGACGCATTAACAAACATGTTGTTGAAATGCCGCTTTCCTTTATATGGTGTGCATAAAAGGAGGATAAATCCTGTATGTATATATTTTCATTCAGTTGTCCAATTGTCTATAGAATAAATCAGTTGATCTGGTGGTTCTTCGATCCCTTCTGATAACGTCCATCATGTGAAACAAGCTTAAAGGAGAACTGACAGGGTTTTGAAGCATACCCTGATATTCTGCTTTTTCAGTAGTTATTGTGTCCCTTATAACACTGGCTAAAGCAGAAATCGATTAAAAATTGAAAAACAAATGTTACGAGCGTTTTACCGATCCATGACGTCTCAGCCGGATTCGAGCATCTTGCGAGCGGCTGTGAGTGTGAATAGAACGATACTCGCAGCCGCACGTAAGCAGCTCGCAACCCAGAGTCTTTTCCATGGAAACGCGTTTTGCGCCTTGTACCGTCGCATTCGGTAAAACGCTAATAACTTTTGTTTTTCAATTTATATCTGATTTCTGCTTTAGCCACTGTTATAAGGGACACAACAACTACTGAAAAAGCAGATTATCAGGGTATGCTTCAAAACCCTGTCAGTTCTCCGTTAATTTCCAAGATAATTATGTTCTAGCTCAGAACAGCCTGTAACGGAAGCCAAAGAGCAATCGCAAGATTGGATGTCTACCTTTTGTTGGGGAAAATGTGGAATTTCAATAACACAAATTAAGTATATTTGATATATCCAGATTCATTTTGATGTTTTTTTAGATATGATGCTTTCAATGTGTAAATAAAGGAGTTTCCAGTTTCTTTGTACACAGAACTCCATTCAATTACTATATGAATTGCAATATATTACTGCCATTCATTTTTTCACTGTGTGATATTAATATTGCTCTTTATGCTTCGTCTACTAAAAGACGAGAAGCACGGCATATCATTGGATTTTCCGCCCAGGTAGAGGAAAATGTAGCTTTAGTTGGGCTTGCGCTCTTCTTCCATTACATTACTCTTTGCAAGACGGCGAAAAGAGACGCCCTCGTTTTATACGAGCACTATTTTTTGGCATTTCTTTCTGTGTCCATTTGGACCAAGAAGCGATTGCAACCGACGGGGACAACAGCTGTGTCGTTACGGCTGTGTGGAAATTGGCTTCCCCTATAACGAAAGAGCCTCCGCCTGGTGGTCAAGAAAACAGTTTTATGCTTTCTTGCGATTATTTTTCCGCCCAATACTCTTTTTGACGCGGTTCAGTTGGGGGAAAAGGGAAAAGTAAACTTCCAATCTAAGCGATGGCATAGCGGGGTTGGGTGATTTAGTGCCTCCTGTCGGCCAAATTGTGCACATCTGAATTGGAACTGGGTTGCCTTATGCTGTGGACGCTATATGACTGTAGGAATGAAAAACAGCTGAACGAGAGAGGTCGGAATAAAAATTTGACTAGAAGGGGACACTAACGATGGCCTTGTTCATAAAAGTTGACATTTTGGCGGAACATTAAATCCGAATGGCTCTCTTTATCTTAAAAAGTTTGCTTTTTGCTCTTTCCAAATTGTATATCGCAAATGTTTTCCCATATCAATGTATATATATCATTGCAGGACTTTGAGATTAACTCGATCGATCCTCCTACTAGTACGTGAACGCTTTCCAGAATTAATTCCGTGCACTTTGAATAATTTAATTTATTTTTGGAATGTTTGAACACATTCATGACAGGCACGCAATTTGATAGAGGAAAATTCTGCGAGATTATATTCTATCAAGATTCTATTTAGACGAGCGTATATGTATAGTGCAACAGTTTTAATGTGTTACAATGACAACAAGGTATAAACCTGTCCTATGGGCCTCTTGTCCCATAGAGATCTATTAGAACTGACATGGGTGATACGGCCACCTGTCAAACGATTTTTGATGCAAAAAATGCTGAAACCTATCAAATGGAGACTTTTTCAAAAGTCAGTCCAAATTTATTGAGTTTACAAAATAATATACGTATTAGGGAAAGTTGGTATAGGTAGGCCGTGCTGCATAATATTGGTTTTATTTTTTGTGTAGTATCTGCGTTAAGGGACTACCTACCTGTGCATGAGTTTGGACCGCTTTTTCCTGGTACAGTCAGTGGTCCTCTTAAACGGGTTTCACTAGACGAGTACACGTATTTCCGGGAAATTTATCCAGCTGTATTTCTTGATCAAGTTCAGACCCTTTGTTGGCATGCACTGAAGTGAATACTCTGAGGCAGATCAAACTCTAATCTGATTTAGTACCTATATACTGTATATACGATGCATTCCATGCAATACGATCAATATAATATTTTGATTTGATGGGGATGACATACTTGTCCATCATTGAAAAATACTTTTTCCTGAAATCATTACGATGTACCATATCCGCTCCAGCTCAATTAGCTACCAATTCCATCCATTCATTGTATGTGGTTTATCCGGAAAGTATGATCTGTTTTTATTTTAAAATACAAAGTTGTTGTAATGCGAAATGTTGATTACCAAAACGTTTAAACATCATTTTTAAGGATTTTCAAAATTATTATCTTACTGTGAAAGTGTGTTTTGTCCTAGGATACAATAACTGCATGCATGCAGCCCTGAGTGTTTTTAAAGTTGCTGCCAGTGTATTTAACAAGTTTGACCTTATTTTAACTGTAAAACGTTTTTCAAACGGCATGTCAGTCACTTAAAAGATGTGAAGAACAATTTACAGTAAAGGAAACAAATTTTACTGTCCTAATTGATTTATTGAACGACAGAGAAGCAATACTGCACACAATACAGAAGTAGCACTGCCATTACTGGCGATGCTGAAAATGATAAACCCAAGGACGACATGCACAAAAAGTCAGATTTCCCATTCTTTGAGTTGTTTTAGAAGATAACAGTGAACATATGTACTTAGCAATTCATTGTGATAAGGTCTACGATGGTATACACGTAAATATATATGTAACACCTTCGACTATAAGGCAGTTGACTTGTGCAATGTTCCATTCGCATTCTGCCAAAATTATGCGGGCCCTGAAATTTGTGCATAGATGTAATGGATTTTCAGCCTTAGTTTTGAAATTGCAGATGTATTGGTAATCCATATTGATATATTGACACGCTGATAACAAATTAAGAGATCCGCATCACGCTATACAGCCAGCTGCATGCTAGCTGTTCTGTTTGATTCCCGAGGGTACACGTTTCCAATCATCACTCTCAAAAATCCAACCTCTCAAAAATTGTTTACTTCGTGCTTTGCAGTTCCCATCAATATGCCCCTCGGTATATCTAGTCGAATTTTCTAATCATCGTTGATGCGCTTGTGACGCTAGAATTTGCGTGGCATATGACTGCATGGTATCCATTACGTGTTGTCTTGGTTGCGGTGGTTGTCTAATTATCTATGGAGCGTGGCAATTTTGATATGGCACCCTGTGAAATTGTCGTCTCATGTGACATGCGAATATATCAAATTCTTTAACGCTGTGTTGGTAATCTTTTAAATATATACCAATTACATTTCAAATGTTAAATTAACATATGTAGGAAAATCTCAAATACATTTACTAGATTACAAGTACAGCTAAGAATTTTAGCGCAGCATGTTATTTTTATTGAACTCCAGAAATATTTTAGGAGTATTTAACCCATTTGAAACCTCGTACATAGAATATAGTATTTACAACATTAGACAGCTGTATAGTCTGTCTAATGAAAGAAAAAAGGAATAGGATTCTGAAATTATGTGCTGATCTTTATTTTGAAATACACAACTGTGCACAACTATGCACAACTATGCATCGTTAACTATATATTTATTATTTTACCTTGCATGTGAAAGTGTTTCATGGCCCTAGGAAAAATTACTTCCGGTCTAAGGTCTTTTCATGTTGCCACCAGTGCTTTTTGGCATCACTTCATGATGATTTCTATATATACATTGGTTATAATAAAGTTTATACGGTTGTCTCTCATATTACTGCAGTTCCCCAATCTGCAATTATTACCTGTATTTCTTGTGGGAAATTTGTCATTTGCATTTTCATTGTACATATTGCCAATCACAGAGGTTAAATTTATATTAAATTCGTGTAAATTTAATGCGCTTGTGATTCGACTCTCTGTGTATATGGATTGACATATCATTTTTTTATGCAGAAGACAACTGAATTGTCCAATTCTCGTTGTCCATGGCAACATAAAATGTGACATCCATAGATTTTTGCACACTCGTACATCAAGCTAAATTCAACATTGCTTTGAATTGGCCAATCGTCAATGACATTTTGAAATTCCTTTCGCGGTGACATGTCAAATAATTGTACTAGGTCATTTAGGGGAAATTGCGATTTACTGCAAAGCATTTTATTTCATATTCTTTATACGCACGTTCTGTCATATCGAATAGGAAAATGGCAGTAACATTACATCTTGGGTCTCGAGGGATTATCCACTAAAGAAGTGATGTCTGTGTTTCACAAAAGGAAATATTGATGTGGAAATTGTACATGTCCTGTGAGACAAAGCCCGTGCAATAGCATACACGGCTAATTAATTAATATACCTTCCCTTATTACGATTTTTCTTATATAGCAAACGGAGTTGGGTCGATGTACCGCATGCATGATCCAAATAGTATATTGACTGTTTACAAATAGTTATGAAAGCAGTGATTGTGGCTGGAATATGAGTACCAGCATCTTTGTTTGGTGAATGAATAAAATGTTGCCAACGCTAATCTGAATAGATGCGGCAGCACTGAAATGAGTGTTTTGTAGCTGTGCTTCTTCACCTATTCAGTAATTCAACTTGAATTTCATTATATAATTTCGCATAGATGGAGCAGTTGAATTTATTTTAAGGATAGTTGTGTCTATGTTCATATTTTGGATGATAAACTTATTCGAATGTTAATATTCTGTGAGCATTTATTTCAATAAAACAATTTTTATTTTTAGTTTGATATGAGAACACCATTATCTTCTATAATGGAGTAAATGCAGTTACATGGGTGGACATTGCAGGTAGATTTAAGTGCTGAGGGCGCGGGCAGCTTCCAGTAAGATGAGGATTGCTAGTGAGAAAATGATCCTAACGGTTTTTAGACCTTTTTTCTTTGAGATCGGCCCAAATGGAACCCTCATTATTTCTGGATGTAGGGGTTTTATTGGGGCCATCGTTCTAACCCCTAGCTAAATCCGATGCGCCATATACTCTGCACATTTGTTCATCCAACTTGTATATTATGTTCTAGTAGATGCCATGTATCTCCTCTTTCTTTGAAGATTTATAATACTAGACATCGTACTTTTACACCAGTCTCTGATATAAATTTGCTATACGTATCCAATCTTATTTATAACACGTACTACAGATGTTGATGTTGGAAGTCAAAAGAGCCATAGCTATTTCAGGATTTTTTAAAATCTGTATTCTTGCGAAGTGCACTGATGATCGACCTTTCCACATGAAGCTACTTCTATCATTTTAGGTATTATATGGATAAAGCCGAATGGTCCGTTTAAATACGAATATTTGTTTCTTAGAAAAATCGTGATTTCATCCAAGAATTACCACGTTCACGTTTTCATTGCCGCCAACTTGCATTTATAAAAAAATAAGAAGACTATAAAATGGCCTAACTTTGACTTTTATTTCAATGGCATCCGTGTTCCAAGTTTTCAACCATTGGAATTAGGCACAATTTTTTGAAATGCGGGGCTCCAAGATGAATGTTGTGCGCTGCAGTGAAGTGACGCTTCTTTTACCAGGGGTTATCACCTATTACAATTTGCAACTGCATCTTGCAGGTTTATCTTCATACATGCCAAGCAGACCACTGCAACAATCCTTAGTATAAATGCACCAAACTTTCTAAAACAATTGTATTAACTAAATCGGTACGCTCATCAAACGCCTAATTCGATATTGTGCCCTAACTTCAATGTTTGAAAAGTTGGAACGCGGGTGAATTTGAAATAAGGGTCAATGTTAAACAATTTTGGCACCATTGGAAAGGGCACATGTGACATCCTATTTGACCACAAGATTACACGTTTTATACATATCAAGCGTAAAAAGAGATATAGAGATAGAATCGATTATAGTTTAATGTTACTATGTGGAAAACGGTATGTCCAATAACTAGTGCATGCAAATTAACGTGCCCATTGCTAAAAAATTTATAGTGTTTTAAGAATACCATATGCAATGAACTAGCTACATATATGCCGACCAAAATCGAAGTTAGCACAAATTAATTTAACGTCAGTACCATTAGTTGTACGAATTTTACTCCAGTCTTGAGAGAGGTGCATCGTACAGCAGTATCAGACACCAGCAAAAGTTAATAGCTGAATTACCTGACAAATTGAATGAATATAAGTCTCCATAATAAATGGAACCCATGCAAACACTTTTGTTATGAGCATCATTTTTATATTTGCACAGTCTTATCCAACAATCCAGCTTTAATTTTCCACATACAATTTTAGGAGTTCCAAGACCAATAGATCCTTGGGAGTTCTCTTATGGGTTTCACTCGGAGCCGAAAATAACTATATAGCAACATCACATGCATGTATCACCCGAGCAAAATCAATGCCAGTTCTTTTATTCCATTGTCTTTATTCTCGTTTTCCTATAATATGAATTGCCTGTGGTCCTTGGTTAAGCCATACTCACGGTTCTAATCTGAAAATGTACGAATTTAAAAACCCGGCCATATTTGTCATATATTTGTTTATACAGTGCATGAGCTATCCGTTTAATTTTAAATTCGCAGATAGTTTCTTTAATAGCTAAAATTGCCTCATCACGTAATATGTCTTTTGTAGCAAAATGATTGAAAAATCCTATGCCCTGCGGCAAGCTATGCATGCATTGCACAAATTACAAGTTAAAAGTTTGAAAACTTCCAAATCTTGATTTGTGTGTATTTTTCAAGCATTCAGAATTTGTAAATGCCATGCATGCAGTATTATGGATTTTCCTATGAAAATACCGCGTGCAGATGGTCGCAATCAGTTTTTAACATTTAGCCTACTCTGCATACATTTCTGTTTCATATGTCCGTAGTGCCAGAGTTTATTGCACATTACAGAAGCTTAAATGTCGCCAGAAGAAGCGTCTTTGAGAAATGTTAAAGACGTTAATCCTTACGCAACCGCAGATTCAGTTTCTCCATTATGAGTATATGCGGCCAAAACCGGCTTAATATTCCCTGAAAATGGCTTCTGAATGCATACTTGGCGCTGCTGTGAGACGCAATATTACATTATTTGGATCATTTTTAATTATCTACTGCGAAACAGCTCGCAGAGCTTCGGTAATATATTCAGTCTTCGTTATTTATCTTTTTTATCTGCTCTATATAGCCTAGAAACTCCAACTCGATTTTGCGCTTGATTATCTTCATCATATCCCACAAGTAGTTTGCATG
The DNA here is from genome assembly GCA_034695945.1 of Glomeris hexasticha. NCBI lineage: Eukaryota > Metazoa > Arthropoda > Diplopoda > Glomerida > Glomeridae > Glomeris > Glomeris hexasticha. The sequence continues at coordinate 12,079 of JAQIWR010001128.1, forward strand.
AATTAACTTGAGTGTATTGTTCCCGCCTTTTAAATTCATGGTATTTTACAGTAGTAGAGCACCGATAGTTCGATTTGGACAGTATACAGACTACAGCTCAAACTCTCAAAACTTGAACAATATGATAAACAAGGGATAAGAGAAACAAATGTGTATTAATTGTCCCATGCACATACATCCCAAAGCAATTTGGTACATAAATGCCATAATTTTCGATGCACGTTTCATATCGTACAATTAATTTTTATTACCCTGTGCATAAAATTCTGCCACCTGAGAATTCAGCCTGATACTGGTCCTGGTGGCAAGCTGCAAAAAATGTTTTTGTGCGAGAGGGGATCGACTTTCTGGAAGCCCCAGGTGACATAAAGTACAACAAAATTGATGCTACACTTTGCCAGTGATCGGTTGTAACACATGTGATACTGACCTCTTACTGACCATGCCCCTGCGGACTGCGTACCACAGAGATGTTGACACCATGAGACTTTATGCTAGCACATTGTAATAATTGAAATTATGTGAACGAGTAGGCTTCTACTTATATATTGTTACTCGAGATAATAATTTGTTCTGATCGCGTCTCAGCAAAAGGTTATTGCAAGGAAGGAAATGCACTTTATTATCCGGTGCTCATATATACACTATACTTGGCAATTGGTGGCCAGTTTACTTTCTGCATTGCTTCTCAACATTGTTTACTGAATTACTCCATTCTGCCAGCTCCATGGTTCTTTCAGTTATATATTGCAAATGTGCATAGTCTATCTTTTATTAAGCGGAATTCTTATTTTATCACACAAGTATGTCCATATACTTACATGTACACACTATTTCTGTATTTCGTTCATATGTACTTATTGTGCTGCAAGAAAGACTGAAGGCGGTGGCAGTTTTCCTTCGAGGGCAAGTGCTATAGTTTGATGAAGCACGAACTAGAAAATACTTGAAAATGGTTGGGAAGTGGCATAGTAAAACAAGTTGTGTTGGCGGTATGTTTGTTTTGTGACAACATCACAACAGTTTGCCTACTAGATTGTATATGGTCGAAAAGAAGGGAGGAAGGAGTACTCAAAGCATCAAAACAAATTCTTTTGTTTCGCCGATTTACAAATTTCCGAAAACTGATGGAGCCATAGGCACTTCATGACATCCTAAACAACCTACTTTGGTTTGTCTTTCCAATTACAGTTTCACTTTATTTTAATTAAAGGTGAACTGACACGGTTTTGTAAGGTGCCGTGAAATAGGGTCCATTCCAGTAAAAACATGTCAATAAAGTCGTTGGTGCAGTCAGATAGTTTAAAAAAATGTATATTTAGGCAGCAATAACCAACGAAAGTTCAAAATTACGCGCATGCGCACATGCATCGTAAAGGGCGCCGTGTCAATTAGTATGGGGATAACGTCCATCCAAACGAGTTATTCATTTCCGAATTTTCCTCAGCGTGTCTGGAGAAAAATGCGTGTGAAATGTGCAGCTTGTAGCTGCAAAAAAGAATAAAGTTCAGGAGTTACATTTCACCCGCTCGAATTGAAAAGGTTGTATCATTTTCATCGCGACGTTTGCGGATGCGAGCCGCCATCTTGTTTTCCTCGTTCGAACTTTTGAACCGTTTAACCGGCCATAGACGACGTGTCGTGACGAAATAAGGGTCTTTTTGCGGCCAAACTGTATTTAGGTGAAACTAAAATATCAATTTTTCCCACATTTTTATCGAAATTGGTAATGCGTTATTTTACCCTGTCAGTTCACCTTTAAACCCGTAAAATTGCCAACTTGCGAATTTTTTACCCCTAAAAGGCGGCTGCTAGGTCGTACGTGCAGCACTGCCCAATCCCTTTCTTATGCCTGATCAAATTATAGTCTAAGTTGATCAGTATAATAGAAGCCTCTGCATAGGAATGTGATGGTCAACGCGGTACCCATGGGGTCACCTTCCAGAAATCCACCTGAGCATAGAGAATGCAATCTCCCTCAGGAGGCTCTTATTATGTTGGGCAAGTAGGACCAAGACTCTTGGTAGGACTGATCCTTTATCTTGAGGGAAGAATGTAACTTGCTTATATATCTCTTCAACCTATCTTATACCACCAACGAATTTATTAAAATCATGTGCATATCATGGATTTTGTTGATAGGATTCAGATATCTTAGTTTCCAGTAAAATCAGTTTATATGTCGTGCTAAAAGCAATGTTTTTGGTACATTGACTGTCCCTATAGGTGTCCGTGTTCATTTTGTCCAAGGTAACTCAGCAAACCCCATTTGGCAATGATTTGTAGCACGGCTTATGTAAGGGTCCTAGCCTGTTGTAGTCTTGGGGGGTAGACCACCTACTGTAAACAGCTGATCCGCCTCCCCAATGTAACCCGTCGTTCGATAAGAAAGATAGATAGATCAAGTGGAATTAATGGTGTATAGCAAGCAACCTGTAAGCAGGGTAAGATTGTTCGATAACAAACCTACAGAAAATTGTAGTTGTTACAGCCAGTTTACATTCCTTCACACTGTGATGTGATCAGAGTTAATTAAATTTCTGCATGCAATAGGTGATTTCATCTAGCTGTTGAGAAATGTAAATTGTTTCAGCATGGGGTATTAGATCTGCATGTGACAATTATTTCTTATATTTTTTGTAGGGCAAGCAACAAATTAAGCATTATAGAAATAACTATAGTGTTCTGAATTTGACAAATGATTGCAATCGCTCAGGTTTTCTCTAAAAAATTGTATACAAATTTAATGTAAAAGTTCAATTTCCACACCTGGTGTAGAATGCTACGCTTCCAAAAAATTCAAAATCACTATGATTATAATAATAACCAATCAGCAAATAATAATTATTAGAGCTTATGCATCCCTACTGAAAATTTGTGTAGGGACACTTGTAACAACCCTTGTCCGTAAGGGGGTTGCTTACAAAACGATCGCGATAAATAAACACACACCTCGGATATAATAAA